>CM073761.1:36753404-37065904 GCA_037127475.1 Arma custos
TGAATATGCGTATAGTAGCAATTCAACGTGCGTGAATCTTTTTTACCGCAGTGGTCTTGCAAGAAATTAGCGGTGGAAAAGTGTTACAGACAACCAAAAAGAAGCGCATCGGTATCTACGAGGATACAAATAAATATACAACAGCGATATTGATGAAATAACTGATATCGATAATAATTTGTATTAAAAAAAAAAAAAGACGATTGCTTAAACGTGCGCAGACTTTATTAGCGACGTGGATGACAGGACGTGGAACTGGAAAATTAATGAAAGTAGAGCCACGGCCAGAAGAAGTAAGACCGGAAAAGAGATTTACCCTTTCCCGGTAGTGGGTTTCCCCCAACCTGGAGGACCAGTAGCAGACTGCAGTCAGAAGACTGGGCGATGGGGCCGCTAACTCCCTACGCCAAAAATTATAAGGACAGTTAAAGATTATCAACGAAATACTAACATTATTTGATTTATTTTTCAATGTATCCTCTAGGAATTTAGAATCTTCTTTTTCCACAACTTAATAGATGAATTCACCTCAAGTGTATGAAGGTGTGTAACGCATTTCTAAGAATTTTGAAAAATTCTTTTATTAGCAACAGCTTGGATTTAAGATGATACTGATGATTATTAGTGCTTCTTGCTCCACAGCTAGTAATAAAATAGCAGTGCTAAATATGCGTAGAGTAGCAATTCAACATGCGTGAATCTTTCCTACGGCAGTGGCCATGCCTGAAATTAGTGGTGGCAAAGAGTTACAGACGAAAACATAAAGAAAAGACGAAGATACGAATAAATACGAGTGTACTACAGCGAAATCGATAGGATAGAATATAGATCATTATTTGTATGAAAAAAAAAAAGACGATTGCTTTAACATGCGCAGAGTTTATTAGCAACGGGAATGACTGGACGTGGAAACCAAAGATGAAGATGGTGTAGTGTTGGTACTAGGTCCAGCAAGCAGCCTCTCCCATTTGCCCTGAAGATGGCCTACAAGGTAGGTTGATACGTCGTCATACATTAAACATAAGTATTGTACTTATTTGGTGTGTTTTTTTTTACTGCAACCATTTCCATTCTCCATGAAGATGAACATATCGAATAAGAATATTTGATCGGAAGTTAGGGAAGAACCTTTAAAAAAACTTCCCAACCTGCAAGACCAATAGCTCAGAAGACTGGCCGATGGGACCGCCAACTCCCTACTCCAAAAATTATAAGAACTGTTAAGAGGTTATTAAAGAAATACTAACATTATTTGCTCTTTTTTTTTAACGTATCCACTTGAAATTTAGAATGTTTTTTTTTCACAAATTAATAAAATAATTCTGTATTCGATGCATTTAATGTGATACTGATTACTATTAGTGAATCATGATTCAAAAGTGTTACAGACAAGCAAAAAGAAGCGCATCGGTATCTACGAGGATACGAATAAATATACAACAGCGATATTGATGAAATAACTGATATCGATCCTAATTTGTATTAAAAAAAAAAAGACGATTGCTTAAACGTGCGCAGACTTTATTAGCGACGTGGATGACAGGACGTGGAACTGGAAAATTAATGAAAGTAGAGCCACGGCCAGAAGAAGTAAGACCGGAAAAGAGATTTACCCTTTCCCGGTAGTGGGTTTCCCCCAACCTGGAGGACCAGTAGCTGACTGCAGTCAGAAGACTGGGCGATGGGGCCGCTAACTCCCTACGCCAAAAATTATAAGGACAGTTAAAGATTATCAACGAAATACTAACATTATTTGATTTATTTTTCAATGTATCCTCTAGGAATTTAGAATCTTCTTTTTCCACAACTTAATAGATGAATTCACCTCAAGTGTATGAAGGTGTGTAACGCATTTCTAAGAATTTTGAATAATTCTTACATTACCAACCGATTGTATTTCAGATAATACTGATGATTATTAGTTATTCTTGCTCCACAGCTAGTAACAAAATAGCAGTGCTGAATATGCGTAGAGTAGCAATTCAACATGCGTGAATCTTTCCTACGGCAGTGGCCATGCCTGAAATTAGTGGTGGCAAAGAGTTACAGACGAAAACATAAAGAAAAGACGAAGATACGAATAAATACGAGTGTACAACAGCGAAATCGATAGGATAGAATATCGATCATTATTTGTATGAAAAAAAAAAGGACGATTGCTTTAACATGCGCAGAGTTTATTAGCAACGGGAATGACTGGACGTGGAAACCAAAGATGAAGATGATGTAGTGTTGGTACTCGGTCCAGCAAGCAGCCTCTCCCATTTGCCCTGAAGATGGCCGACAAGGTAGGTTGATACGTCGTCATACATTAAACATAAGTATTGTACTTATTTGGTGTTGTTTTTTTTACTGCAACCATTTCCATTCTCCATGAAGATGAACATATCGAATAAGAATATTTGATCGGAAGCTAGGGAAGAACCTTTAAAAAAACTTCCCAACCTGCAAGACCAATAGCTCAGAAGACTGGCCGATGGGACCGCCAACTCCCTACTCCAAAAATTATAAGAACTGTTAAGAGGTTATTAAAGAAATACTAACATTATTTGCTCTTTTTTTTTAACGTATCCACTTGAAATTTAGAATGTTTTTTTTTTCACAAATTAATAAAATAATTGTGTATTCGATGCGTTTAATGTGATACTGATTACTATTAGTAAATCATGATTCACAGGCAGTAACAAGATAGCAGTGCTGAATATGCGTATAGTAGCAATTCAACGTGCGTGAATCTTTTTTACGGCAGTGGTCTTGCAAGAAATTAGCGGTGGAAAAGTGTTACAGACAAGCAAAAAGAAGCGCATCGGTATCTACGAGGATACAAATAAATATACAACAGCGATATTGATGAAATAACTGATATCGATCCTAATTTGTATTAAAAAAAAAAAGACGATTGCTTAAACGTGCGCAGACTTTATTAGCGACGTGGATGACAGGACGTGGAACTGGAAAATTAATGAAAGTAGAGCCACGGCCAGAAGAAGTAAGACCGGAAAAGAGATTTACCCTTTCCCGGTAGTGGGTTTCCCCCAACCTGGAGGACCAGTAGCAGACTGCAGTCAGAAGACTGGGCGATGGGGCCGCTAACTCCCTACGCCAAAAATTATAAGGACAGTTAAAGATTATCAACGAAATACTAACATTATTTGATTTATTTTTCAATGTATCCTCTAAGAATTTAGAATCTTCTTTTTCCACAACTTAATAGATGAATTCACCTCAAGTGTATGAAGGTGTGTAACGCATTTCTAAGAATTTTGAAAAATTCTTTTATTAGCAACAGCTTGGATTTAAGATGATACTGATGATTATTAGTGCTTCTTGCTCCACAGCTAGTAATAAAATAGCAGTGCTAAATATGCGTAGAGTAGCAATTCAACATGCGTGAATCTTTCCTACGGCAGTGGCCATGCCTGAAATTAGTGGTGGCAAAGAGTTACAGACGAAAACATAAAGAAAAGACGAAGATACGAATAAATACGAGTGTACTACAGCGAAATCGATAGGATAGAATATAGATCATTATTTGTATGAAAAAAAAAAAAGACGATTGCTTTAACATGCGCAGAGTTTATTAGCAACGGGAATGACTGGACGTGGAAACCAAAGATGAAGATGGTGTAGTGTTGGTACTAGGTCCAGCAAGCAGCCTCTCCCATTTGCCCTGAAGATGGCCTACAAGGTAGGTTGATACGTCGTCATACATTAAACATAAGTATTGTACTTATTTGGTGTGTTTTTTTTTACTGCAACCATTTCCATTCTCCATGAAGATGAACATATCGAATAAGAATATTTGATCGGAAGTTAGGGAAGAACCTTTAAAAAAACTTCCCAACCTGCAAGACCAATAGCTCAGAAGACTGGCCGATGGGACCGCCAACTCCCTACTCCAAAAATTATAAGAACTGTTAAGAGTTTATTAAAGAAATACTAACATTATTTGCTCTTTTTTTTTAACGTATCCACTTGAAATTTAGAATGTTTTTTTTTTCACAAATTAATAAAATAATTCTGTATTCGATGCATTTAATGTAATACTGATTACTATTAGTGAATCATGATTCACAGGCAGTAACAGGATAGCAGTGCTGAATATGCGTATAGTAGCAATTCAACGTGCGTGAATCTTTTTTACGGCAGTGGTCTTGCAAGAAATTAGCGGTGGAAAAGTGTTACAGACAACCAAAAAGAAGCGCATCGGTATCTACGAGGATACAAATAAATATACAACAGCGATATTGATGAAATAACTGATATCGATAATAATTTGTATTAAAAAAAAAAAAAGACGATTGCTTAAACGTGCGCAGACTTTATTAGCGACGTGGATGACAGGACGTGGAACTGGAAAATTAATGAAAGTAGAGCCACGGCCAGAAGAAGTAAGACCGGAAAAGAGATTTACCCTTTCCCGGTAGTGGGTTTCCCCCAACCTGGAGGACCAGTAGCAGACTGCAGTCAGAAGACTGGGCGATGGGGCCGCTAACTCCCTACGCCAAAAATTATAAGGACAGTTAAAGATTATCAACGAAATACTAACATTATTTGATTTATTTTTCAATGTATCCTCTAGGAATTTAGAATCTTCTTTTTCCACAACTTAATAGATGAATTCACCTCAAGTGTATGAAGGTGTGTAACGCATTTCTAAGAATTTTGAAAAATTCTTTTATTAGCAACAGCTTGGATTTAAGATGATACTGATGATTATTAGTGCTTCTTGCTCCACAGCTAGTAATAAAATAGCAGTGCTAAATATGCGTAGAGTAGCAATTCAACATGCGTGAATCTTTCCTACGGCAGTGGCCATGCCTGAAATTAGTGGTGGCAAAGAGTTACAGACGAAAACATAAAGAAAAGACGAAGATACGAATAAATACGAGTGTACTACAGCGAAATCGATAGGATAGAATATAGATCATTATTTGTATGAAAAAAAAAAAGACGATTGCTTTAACATGCGCAGAGTTTATTAGCAACGGGAATGACTGGACGTGGAAACCAAAGATGAAGATGGTGTAGTGTTGGTACTAGGTCCAGCAAGCAGCCTCTCCCATTTGCCCTGAAGATGGCCTACAAGGTAGGTTGATACGTCGTCATACATTAAACATAAGTATTGTACTTATTTGGTGTGTTTTTTTTTACTGCAACCATTTCCATTCTCCATGAAGATGAACATATCGAATAAGAATATTTGATCGGAAGTTAGGGAAGAACCTTTAAAAAAACTTCCCAACCTGCAAGACCAATAGCTCAGAAGACTGGCCGATGGGACCGCCAACTCCCTACTCCAAAAATTATAAGAACTGTTAAGAGGTTATTAAAGAAATACTAACATTATTTGCTCTTTTTTTTTAACGTATCCACTTGAAATTTAGAATGTTTTTTTTTCACAAATTAATAAAATAATTCTGTATTCGATGCATTTAATGTGATACTGATTACTATTAGTGAATCATGATTCAAAAGTGTTACAGACAAGCAAAAAGAAGCGCATCGGTATCTACGAGGATACGAATAAATATACAACAGCGATATTGATGAAATAACTGATATCGATCCTAATTTGTATTAAAAAAAAAAAGACGATTGCTTAAACGTGCGCAGACTTTATTAGCGACGTGGATGACAGGACGTGGAACTGGAAAATTAATGAAAGTAGAGCCACGGCCAGAAGAAGTAAGACCGGAAAAGAGATTTACCCTTTCCCGGTAGTGGGTTTCCCCCAACCTGGAGGACCAGTAGCTGACTGCAGTCAGAAGACTGGGCGATGGGGCCGCTAACTCCCTACGCCAAAAATTATAAGGACAGTTAAAGATTATCAACGAAATACTAACATTATTTGATTTATTTTTCAATGTATCCTCTAGGAATTTAGAATCTTCTTTTTCCACAACTTAATAGATGAATTCACCTCAAGTGTATGAAGGTGTGTAACGCATTTCTAAGAATTTTGAATAATTCTTACATTACCAACCGATTGTATTTCAGATAATACTGATGATTATTAGTTATTCTTGCTCCACAGCTAGTAACAAAATAGCAGTGCTGAATATGCGTAGAGTAGCAATTCAACATGCGTGAATCTTTCCTACGGCAGTGGCCATGCCTGAAATTAGTGGTGGCAAAGAGTTACAGACGAAAACATAAAGAAAAGACGAAGATACGAATAAATACGAGTGTACAACAGCGAAATCGATAGGATAGAATATCGATCATTATTTGTATGAAAAAAAAAAGGACGATTGCTTTAACATGCGCAGAGTTTATTAGCAACGGGAATGACTGGACGTGGAAACCAAAGATGAAGATGATGTAGTGTTGGTACTCGGTCCAGCAAGCAGCCTCTCCCATTTGCCCTGAAGATGGCCGACAAGGTAGGTTGATACGTCGTCATACATTAAACATAAGTATTGTACTTATTTGGTGTTGTTTTTTTTACTGCAACCATTTCCATTCTCCATGAAGATGAACATATCGAATAAGAATATTTGATCGGAAGCTAGGGAAGAACCTTTAAAAAAACTTCCCAACCTGCAAGACCAATAGCTCAGAAGACTGGCCGATGGGACCGCCAACTCCCTACTCCAAAAATTATAAGAACTGTTAAGAGGTTATTAAAGAAATACTAACATTATTTGCTCTTTTTTTTTAACGTATCCACTTGAAATTTAGAATGTTTTTTTTTTCACAAATTAATAAAATAATTGTGTATTCGATGCGTTTAATGTGATACTGATTACTATTAGTAAATCATGATTCACAGGCAGTAACAAGATAGCAGTGCTGAATATGCGTATAGTAGCAATTCAACGTGCGTGAATCTTTTTTACGGCAGTGGTCTTGCAAGAAATTAGCGGTGGAAAAGTGTTACAGACAAGCAAAAAGAAGCGCATCGGTATCTACGAGGATACAAATAAATATACAACAGCGATATTGATGAAATAACTGATATCGATCCTAATTTGTATTAAAAAAAAAAAGACGATTGCTTAAACGTGCGCAGACTTTATTAGCGACGTGGATGACAGGACGTGGAACTGGAAAATTAATGAAAGTAGAGCCACGGCCAGAAGAAGTAAGACCGGAAAAGAGATTTACCCTTTCCCGGTAGTGGGTTTCCCCCAACCTGGAGGACCAGTAGCAGACTGCAGTCAGAAGACTGGGCGATGGGGCCGCTAACTCCCTACGCCAAAAATTATAAGGACAGTTAAAGATTATCAACGAAATACTAACATTATTTGATTTATTTTTCAATGTATCCTCTAAGAATTTAGAATCTTCTTTTTCCACAACTTAATAGATGAATTCACCTCAAGTGTATGAAGGTGTGTAACGCATTTCTAAGAATTTTGAAAAATTCTTTTATTAGCAACAGCTTGGATTTAAGATGATACTGATGATTATTAGTGCTTCTTGCTCCACAGCTAGTAATAAAATAGCAGTGCTAAATATGCGTAGAGTAGCAATTCAACATGCGTGAATCTTTCCTACGGCAGTGGCCATGCCTGAAATTAGTGGTGGCAAAGAGTTACAGACGAAAACATAAAGAAAAGACGAAGATACGAATAAATACGAGTGTACTACAGCGAAATCGATAGGATAGAATATAGATCATTATTTGTATGAAAAAAAAAAAAGACGATTGCTTTAACATGCGCAGAGTTTATTAGCAACGGGAATGACTGGACGTGGAAACCAAAGATGAAGATGGTGTAGTGTTGGTACTAGGTCCAGCAAGCAGCCTCTCCCATTTGCCCTGAAGATGGCCTACAAGGTAGGTTGATACGTCGTCATACATTAAACATAAGTATTGTACTTATTTGGTGTGTTTTTTTTTACTGCAACCATTTCCATTCTCCATGAAGATGAACATATCGAATAAGAATATTTGATCGGAAGTTAGGGAAGAACCTTTAAAAAAACTTCCCAACCTGCAAGACCAATAGCTCAGAAGACTGGCCGATGGGACCGCCAACTCCCTACTCCAAAAATTATAAGAACTGTTAAGAGTTTATTAAAGAAATACTAACATTATTTGCTCTTTTTTTTTAACGTATCCACTTGAAATTTAGAATGTTTTTTTTTTCACAAATTAATAAAATAATTCTGTATTCGATGCATTTAATGTAATACTGATTACTATTAGTGAATCATGATTCACAGGCAGTAACAGGATAGCAGTGCTGAATATGCGTATAGTAGCAATTCAACGTGCGTGAATCTTTTTTACGGCAGTGGTCTTGCAAGAAATTAGCGGTGGAAAAGTGTTACAGACAACCAAAAAGAAGCGCGTCGGTATCTACGAGGATACAAATAAATATACAACAGCGATATTGATGAAATAACTGATATCGATAATAATTTGTATTAAAAAAAAAAAAAGACGATTGCTTAAACGTGCGCAGACTTTATTAGCGACGTGGATGACAGGACGTGGAACTGGAAAATTAATGAAAGTAGAGCCACGGCCAGAAGAAGTAAGACCGGAAAAGAGATTTACCCTTTCCCGGTAGTGGGTTTCCCCCAACCTGGAGGACCAGTAGCAGACTGCAGTCAGAAGACTGGGCGATGGGGCCGCTAACTCCCTACGCCAAAAATTATAAGGACAGTTAAAGATTATCAACGAAATACTAACATTATTTGATTTATTTTTCAATGTATCCTCTAGGAATTTAGAATCTTCTTTTTCCACAACTTAATAGATGAATTCACCTCAAGTGTATGAAGGTGTGTAACGCATTTCTAAGAATTTTGAAAAATTCTTTTATTAGCAACAGCTTGGATTTAAGATGATACTGATGATTATTAGTGCTTCTTGCTCCACAGCTAGTAATAAAATAGCAGTGCTAAATATGCGTAGAGTAGCAATTCAACATGCGTGAATCTTTCCTACGGCAGTGGCCATGCCTGAAATTAGTGGTGGCAAAGAGTTACAGACGAAAACATAAAGAAAAGACGAAGATACGAATAAATACGAGTGTACTACAGCGAAATCGATAGGATAGAATATAGATCATTATTTGTATGAAAAAAAAAAAAGACGATTGCTTTAACATGCGCAGAGTTTATTAGCAACGGGAATGACTGGACGTCGAAACCAAAGATGAAGATGGTGTAGTGTTGGTACTAGGTCCAGCAAGCAGCCTCTCCCATTTGCCCTGAAGATGGCCTACAAGGTAGGTTGATACGTCGTCATACATTAAACATAAGTATTGTACTTATTTGGTGTGTTTTTTTTTACTGCAACCATTTCCATTCTCCATGAAGATGAACATATCGAATAAGAATATTTGATCGGAAGTAAGGGAAGAACCTTTAAAAAAACTTCCCAACCTGCAAGACCAATAGCTCAGAAGACTGGCCGATGGGACCGCCAACTCCCTACTCCAAAAATTATAAGAACTGTTAAGAGTTTATTAAAGAAATACTAACATTATTTGCTCTTTTTTTTTAACGTATCCACTTGAAATTTAGAATGTTTTTTTTTTCACAAATTAATAAAATAATTCTGTATTCGATGCATTTAATGTAATACTGATTACTATTAGTGAATCATGATTCACAGGCAGTAACAGGATAGCAGTGCTGAATATGCGTATAGTAGCAATTCAACGTGCGTGAATCTTTTTTACGGCAGTGGTCTTGCAAGAAATTAGCGGTGGAAAAGTGTTACAGACAACCAAAAAGAAGCGCATCGGTATCTACGAGGATACAAATAAATATACAACAGCGATATTGATGAAATAACTGATATCGATAATAATTTGTATAAAAAAAAAAAAAAAGACGATTGCTTAAACGTGCGCAGACTTTATTAGCGACGTGGATGACAGGACGTGGAACTGGAAAATTAATGAAAGTAGAGCCACGGCCAGAAGAAGTAAGACCGGAAAAGAGATTTACCCTTTCCCGGTAGTGGGTTTCCCCCAACCTGGAGGACCAGTAGCAGACTGCAGTCAGAAGACTGGGCGATGGGGCCGCTAACTCCCTACGCCAAAAATTATAAGGACAGTTAAAGATTATCAACGAAATACTAACATTATTTGATTTATTTTTCAATGTATCCTCTAGGAATTTAGAATCTTCTTTTTCCACAACATAATAGATGAATTCACCTCAAGTGTATGAAGGTGTGTAACGCATTTCTAAGAATTTTGAAAAATTCTTTTATTAGCAACAGCTTGGATTTAAGATGATACTGATGATTATTAGTGCTTCTTGCTCCACAGCTAGTAATAAAATAGCAGTGCTAAATATGCGTAGAGTAGCAATTCAACATGCGTGAATCTTTCCTACGGCAGTGGCCATGCCTGAAATTAGTGGTGGCAAAGAGTTACAGACGAAAACATAAAGAAAAGACGAAGATACGAATAAATACGAGTGTACAACAGCGAAATCGATAGGATAGAATATCGATCATTATTTGTATGAAAAAAAAAAAAAGACGATTGCATTAACATGCGCAGAGTTTATTAGCAACGGGAATGACTGGACGTGGAAACCAAAGATGAAGATGGTGTAGTGTTGGTACTAGGTCCAGCAAGCAGCCTCTCCCATTTGCCCTGAAGATGGCCTACAAGGTAGGTTGATACGTCGTCATACATTAAACATAAGTATTGTACTTATTTGGTGTGTTTTTTTTTACTGCAACCATTTCCATTCTCCATGAAGATGAACATATCGAATAAGAATATTTGATCGAAAGTTAGGGAAGAACCTTTAAAAAAACTTCCCAACCTGCAAGACCAATAGCTCAGAAGACTGGCCGATGGGACCGCCAACTCCCTACTCCAAAAATTATAAGAACTGTTAAGAGGTTATTAAAGAAATACTAACATTATTTGCTCTTTTTTTTTAACGTATCCACTTGAAATTTAGAATGTTTTTTTTTTTCACAAATTAATAAAATAATTCTGTATTCGATGCATTTAATGTGATACTGATTACTATTAGTGAATCATGATTCAAAAGTGTTACAGACAAGCAAAAAGAAGCGCATCGGTATCTACGAGGATACGAATAAATATACAACAGCGATATTGATGAAATAACTGATATCGATCCTAATTTGTATTAAAAAAAAAAGACGATTGCTTAAACGTGCGCAGACTTTATTAGCGACGTGGATGACAGGACGTGGAACTGGAAAATTAATGAAAGTAGAGCCACGGCCAGAAGAAGTAAGACCGGAAAAGAGATTAACCCTTTCCCGGTAGTGGGTTTCCCCCAACCTGGAGGACCAGTAGCTGACTGCAGTCAGAAGACTGGGCGATGGGGCCGCCAACTCCCTACGCCGAAAATTATAAGGACAGTTAAAGATTATCAAGGAAATACTAACATTATTTGATTTATTTTTCAATGTATCCTCTAGAAATTTAGAATCTCCTTTTTCCACTACTTAATAGATGATTTCATCTCAAGTGTATGAAGGTGTGTAACGCATTTCTAAGAATTTTGAAAAATTCTTTTATTAGCAACAGCTTGGATTTAAGATGATACTGATGATTATTAGTGCTTCTTGCTCCACAGCTAGTAATAAAATAGCAGTGCTAAATATGCGTAGAGTAGCAATTCAACATGCGTGAATCTTTCCTACGGCAGTGGCCATGCCTGAAATTAGTGGTGGCAAAGAGTTACAGACGAAAACATAAAGAAAAGACGAAGATACGAATAAATACGAGTGTACAACAGCGAAATCGATAGGATAGAATATCGATCATTATTTGTATGAAAAAAAAAAAGGACGATTGCTTTAACATGCGCAGAGTTTATTAGCAACGGGAATGACTGGACGTGGAAACCAAAGATGAAGATGATGTAGTGTTGGTACTCGGTCCACCAAGCAGCCTCTCCCATTTGCCCTGAAGATGGCCGACAAGGTAGGTTGATACGTCGTCATACATTAAACATAAGTATTGTACTTATTTGGTGTTGTTTTTTTTTACTGCAACCATTTCCATTCTCCATGAAGATGAACATATCGAATAAGAATATTTGATCGGAAGCTAGGGAAGAACCTTTAAAAAAACTTCCCAACCTGCAAGACCAATAGCTCAGAAGACTGGCCGATGGGACCGCCAACTCCCTACTCCAAAAATTATAAGAACTGTTAAGAGGTTATTAAAGAAATACTAACATTATTTGCTCTTTTTTTTTTAACGTATCCACTTGAAATTTAGAATGTTTTTTTTTTTCACAAATTAATAAAATAATTGTGTATTCGATGCATTTAATGTGATACTGATTACTATTAGTGAATCATGATTCACAGGCAGTAACAAGATAGCAGTGCTGAATATGCGTATAGTAGCAATTCAACGTGCGTGAATCTTTTTTACGGCAGTGGTCTTGCAAGAAATTAGAGGTGGAAAAGTGTTACAGACAGGCAAAAAGAAGCGCATCGGTATCTACGAGGATACGAATAAATATACAACAGCGATATTGATGAAATAACTGATATCGATCCTAATTTGTATTAAAAAAAAAAAGACGATTGCTTAAACGTGCGCAGACTTTATTAGCGACGTGGATGACAGGACGTGGAACTGGAAAATTAATGAAAGTAGAGCCACGGCCAGAAGAAGTAAGACCGGAAAAGAGATTTACCCATTCCCGGTAGTGGGTTTCCCCCAACCTGGAGGACCAGTAGCTGACTGCAGTCAGAAGACTGGGCGATGGGGCCGCTAACTCCCTACGCCAAAAATTATAAGGACAGTTAAAGATTATCAACGAAATACTAACATTATTTGATTTATTTTTCAATGTATCCTCTAGGAATTTAGAATCTTCTTTTTCCACAACTTAATAGATGAATTCACCTCAAGTGTATGAAGGTGTGTAACGCATTTCTAAGAATTTTGAATAATTCTTACATTACCAACCGATTGTATTTCAGATAATACTGATGATTATTAGTTATTCTTGCTCCACAGCTAGTAACAAAATAGCAGTGCTGAATATGCGTAGAGTAGCAATTCAACATGCATGAATCTTTCCTACGGCAGTGGCCATGCCTGAAATTAGTGGTGGCAAAGAGTTACAGACAAAAACATAAAGAAAAGACGAAGATACGAATAAATACGAGTGTACAACAGCGAAATCGATAGGTTAGAATATCGATCATTATTTGTATGAAAAAAAAAAAGGACGATTGCTTTAACATGCGCAGAGTTTATTAGCAACGGGAATGACTGGACGTGGAAACCAAAGATGAAGATGATGTAGTGTTGGTACTCGGTCCAGCAAGCAGCCTCTCCCATTTGCCCTGAAGATGGCCGACAAGGTAGGTTGATACGTCGTCATACATTAAACATAAGTATTGTACTTATTTGGTGTTGTTTTTTTTACTGCAACCATTTCCATTCTCCATGAAGATGAACATATCGAATAAGAATATTTGATCGGAAGCTAGGGAAGAACCTTTAAAAAAACTTCCCAACCTGCAAGACCAATAGCTGAGAAGACTGGCCGATGGGACCGCCAACTCCCTACTCCAAAAATTATAAGAACTGTTAAGAGGTTATTAAAGAAATACTAACATTATTTGCTCTTTTTTTTTAACGTATCCACTTGAAATTTAGAATGTTTTTTTTTTTCACAAATTAATAAAATAATTGTGTATTCGATGCGTTTAATGTGATACTGATTACTATTAGTGAATCATGATTCACAAGCAGTAACAAGATAGCAGTGCTGAATATGCGTATAGTAGCAATTCAACGTGCGTGAATCTTTTTTACGGCAGTGGTCTTGCAAGAAATTAGCGGTGGAAAAGTGTTACAGACAAGCAAAAAGAAGCGCATCGGTATCTACGAGGATACAAATAAATATACAACAGCGGTATTGATGAAATAACTGATATCGATCCTAATTTGTATTAAAAAAAAAAAAGACGATTGCTTAAACGTGCGCAGACTTTATTAGCGACGTGGATGACAGGACGTGGAACTGGAAAATTAATGAAAGTAGAGCCACGGCCAGAAGAAGTAAGACCGGAAAAGAGATTTACCCTTTCCCGGTAGTGGGTTTCCCCCAACCTGGAGGACCAGTAGCAGACTGCAGTCAGAAGACTGGGCGATGGGGCCGCTAACTCCCTACGCCAAAAATTATAAGGACAGTTAAAGATTATCAACGAAATACTAACATTATTTGATTTATTTTTCAATGTATCCTCTAGGAATTTAGAATCTTCTTTTTCCACAACTTAATAGATGAATTCACCTCAAGTGTATGAAGGTGTGTTACGCATTTCTAAGAATTTTGAAAAATTCTTTTATTAGCAACAGCTTGGATTTAAGATGATACTGATGATTATTAGTGCTTCTTGCTCCACAGCTAGTAATAAAATAGCAGTGCTAAATATGCGTAGAGTAGCAATTCAACATGCGTGAATCTTTCCTACGGCAGTGGCCATGCCTGAAATTAGTGGTGGCAAAGAGTTACAGACGAAAACATAAAGAAAAGACGAAGATACGAATAAATACGAGTGTACAACAGCGAAATCGATAGGATAGAATATCGATCATTATTTGTATGAAAAAAAAAAAAGACGATTGCTTTAACATGCGCAGAGTTTATTAGCAACGGGAATGACTGGACGTGGAAACCAAAGATGAAGATGGTGTAGTGTTGGTACTAGGTCCAGCAAGCAGCCTCTCCCATTTGCCCTGAAGATGGCCTACAAGGTAGGTTGATACGTCGTCATACATTAAACATAAGTATTGTACTTATTTGGTGTGTTTTTTTTTACTGCAACCATTTCCATTCTCCATGAAGATGAACATATCGAATAAGAATATTTGATCGAAAGTTAGAGAAGAACCTTTAAAAAAACTTCCCAACCTGCAAGACCAATAGCTCAGAAGACTGGCCGATGGGACCGCCAACTCCCTACTCCAAAAATTATAAGAACTGTTAAGAGGTTATTAAAGAAATACTAACATTATTTGCTCTTTTTTTTTAACGTATCCACTTGAAATTTAGAATGTTTTTTTTTTCACAAATTAATAAAATAATTCTGTATTCGATGCATTTAATGTGATAGTGATTACTATTAGTGAATCATGATTCAAAAGTGTTACAGACAAGCAAAAAGAAGCGCATCGGTATCTACGAGGATACGAATAAATATACAACAGCGATATTGATGAAATAACTGATATCGATCCTAATTTGTATTAAAAAAAAAAACACGATTGCTTAAACGTGCGCAGACTTTATTAGCGACGTGGATGACAGGACGTGGAACTGGAAAATTAATGAAAGTAGAGCCACGGCCAGAAGAAGTAAGACCGGAAAAGAGATTTACCCTTTCCCGGTAGTGGGTTTCCCCCAACCTGGAGGACCAGTAGCTGACTGCAGTCAGAAGACTGGGCGATGGGGCCGCTAACTCCCTACGCCAAAAATTATAAGGACAGTTAAAGATTATCAACGAAATACTAACATTATTTGATTTATTTTTCAATGTATCCTCTAGGAATTTAGAATCTTCTTTTTCCACAACTTAATAGATGAATTCACCTCAAGTGTATGAAGGTGTGTAACGCATTTCTAAGAATTTTGAAAAATTCTTTTATTAGCAACAGCTTGGATTTAAGATGATACTGATGATTATTAGTGCTTCTTGCTCCACAGCTAGTAATAAAATAGCAGTGCTAAATATGCGTAGAGTAGCAATTCAACATGCGTGAATCTTTCCTACGGCAGTGGCCATGCCTGAAATTAGTGGTGGCAAAGAGTTACAGACGAAAACATAAAGAAAAGACGAAGATACGAATAAATACGAGTGTACAACAGCGAAATCGATAGGATAGAATATCGATCATTATTTGTATGAAAAAAAAAAGGACGATTGCTTTAACATGCGCAGAGTTTATTAGCAACGGGAATGACTGGACGTGGAAACCAAAGATGAAGATGGTGTAGTGTTGGTACTAGGTCCAGCAAGCAGCCTCTCCCATTTGCCCTGAAGATGGCCTACAAGGTAGGTTGATACGTCGTCATACATTAAACATAAGTATTGTACTTATTTGGTGTGTTTTTTTTTACTGCAACCATTTCCATTCTCCATGAAGATGAACATATCGAATAAGAATATTTGATCGGAACTTAGGGAAGAACCTTTAAAAAAACTTCCCAACCTGCAAGACCAATAGCTCAGAAGACTGGCCGATGGGACCGCCAACTCCCTACTCCAAAAATTATAAGAACTGTTAAGAGGTTATTAAAGAAATACTAACATTATTTGCTTTTTTTTTTAACGTAACCACTTGAAATTTAGAATGTTTTTTTTTTTCACAAATTAATGAAATAATTCTGTATTCGATGCATTTAATGTGATACTGATTACTATTAGTGAATCATGATTCACAGGCAGTAACAAGATAGCAGTGCTGAATATGCGTAAAGTAGCAATTCAACAGGCGTGAATCATTCCTGCGACAGTGGCCAAGCTCGAATTTAGCGGCGGATAAGTGTTACAGACGAGGAAATAGAAGCACATCAGCGTCTATGAGGATACGAATGTGCTCGCACAACCTCGTAAAATCATGATTCACAGCCAGTAACAAGATAGCAGTGCTGAATATATGTATAGTAGCAATTCAACGTGCGTGAAACTTTTTTACGGCAGTGGTCTTGCAAGTACTTAGCGGTGGAAAAGTGTTACAGACAAACAGAAAGAAGCGCATCGGTATCTACGAGGATACGAAGAAATGTACAACAGCGATATTGATGAAATAGCTGATATCGATCCTAATTTGTAATAAAAAAAAAAGACGATTGCTTAAACATGCGCAGACTATTTGCTCCACAGCTAGTAACAAAATAGCAGTGCTGAATATGCGTAAAGTACCAATTAAACAGGCGTGAATCATTCCTGCGGCAGTGGCCATGCTCGAAATTAGCGGTGGATAAGTGTTACAGACGAGGAAATAGAAGCACATCAGCGTCTATGAGGATACGAATGTGCTCGCACAAGGTCGTAAAATGTGCATTAAAGATGCGTGAAGCTTTTCTAAGGCTGTGGCCTTGCGAGAAATCAGCGGTGGAAAACGGTTACAACTGAGGAAATAGAAGCACATGGGTATCTACGAGGATATGAATAAATATACAACAGCGATATCGATACAATAGTTTATATCGATCTTAAATTGTATTAAATAAATAAAGAAGATTGCTTCAACATGCGCCGACTTTACTAGCGACGTGGATGACTGGACGTGGAACTGGACGATGAAAGTAGAGCCACGACCAGAAGAAGTAAGACCGGAAAAGAGGTTTATCCTTTCCCGGTAGTGGGTTTCCCCCAACCTGGAGGACCAGTAGCTGACTGCAGTCAGAAGACTGGGCGATGGGGCCGCTAACTCCCTACGCCAAAAATTATAAGGACAGTTAAAGATTATCAACGAAATACTAACATTATTTGATTTTTTTTTTTCAATATATCCTCTAGAAATTAAAAATCTTCTTTTTCCACTACATAATAGATGCTTTCACCTCAAGTATATGAAGGTGTGTAACGCATTTCTAAGAATTTTGAATAATTCTTTTAATAGCAACAGATTGGATTTCAGATAATACTGATGATTATTAGTGATTCTTGCTCCACAGCTAGTAACAAAATAGCAGTGCTGAATATGCGTAGAGTAGCAATTCAACACGCGTGAATCTTTCCTACGGCAGTGGCCATGCCTGAAATTAGTGGTGGCAAACAGTTACAGACGAGAAAATAGAAGTACATCAGTGTCTACAAGAATACGAATAAATACGAGTGTACAACAGCGAAATCGATAGGATAGAATATCGATCATTATTTGTATAAAAAAAAAAAGGACGATTGCTTTAACTTGCGCAGAGTTTATTAGCAGCGGGAATGACTGGACGTGGAAACCAAAGATGAAGATGATGTAGTGTTGGTACTCGGTCCAGCAAGCAGCCTCTCCCATTTGCCCTGAAGATGGCCTACAAAGTAGGTTGATACGTCGTCATACATTAAACATAAGTATTGTACTTATTTGGTGCTGTTTTTTTTACTGCAACCATTTCCATTCTCCATGAAGATGAACATATCGAATAAGAATATTTGATGGGAAGTTAGGGAAGAACCTTTAAAAAAACTTCCCAACCTGCAAGACCAATAGCTCAGAAGACTGGCCGATGGGACCGCCAACTCCCTACTCCAAAAATTATAAGAACTGTTAAGAGGTTATTAAAGAAATACTAACATTATTTGCTTTTTTTTTTTAACGTAACCACTTGAAATTTAGAATGTTTTTTTTTTCACAAATTAATAAAATAATTCTGTATTCGATGCATTTAATGTGATACTGATTACTATTAGTGAATCATGATTCACAGGCAGTAACAAGATAGCAGTGCTGAATATGCGTAAAGTAGCAATTCAACAGGCGTGAATCATTCCTGCGACAGTGGCCAAGCTCGAATTTAGCGGCGGATAAGTGTTACAGACGAGGAAATAGAAGCACATCAGCGTCTATGAGGATACGAATGTGCTCGCACAACCTCGTAAAATCATGGTTCACAGCCAGTAACACGATAGCAGTGCTGAATATGTGTATAGTAGCAATTCAACGTGCGTGAAACTTTTTTACGGCAGTGGTCTTGCAAGTACTTAGCGGTGGAAAAGTGTTACAGACAAACAGAAAGAAGCGCATCGGTATCTACGAGGATACGAAGAAATGTACAACAGCGATATTGATGAAATAGCTGATATCGATCCTAATTTGTAATAAAAAAAAAAGACGATTGCTTAAACATGCGCAGACTATTTGCTCCACAGCTAGTAACAAAATAGCAGTGCTGAATATGCGTAAAGTACCAATTAAACAGGCGTGAATCATTCCTGCGGCAGTGGCTATGCTCGAAATTAGCGGTGGATAAGTGTTACAGACGAGGAAATAGAAGCACATCAGCGTCTATGAGGATACGAATGTGCTCGCACAAGGTCGTAAAATGTGCATTAAAGATGCGTGAAGCTTTTCTAAGGCTGTGGCCTTGCGAGAAATCAGCGGTGGAAAACGGTTACAACTGAGGAAATAGAAGCACATGGGTATCTACAAGGATATGAATAAATATACAACAGCGATATCGATACAATAGTTTATATCGATCTTAAATTGTATTAAATAAATAAAGAAGATTGCTTCAACATGCGCCGACTTTACTAGCGACGTGGATGACTGGACGTGGAACTGGACGATGAAAGTAGAGCCACGACCAGAAGAAGTAAGACCGGAAAAGAGGTTTATCCTTTCCCGGTAGTGGGGTTCCCCCAACCTGGAGGACCAGTAACTGACTGCAGTCAGAAGACTGGGCGATGGGGCCGCTAACTCCCTACGCCAAAAATTATAAGGACAGTTAAAGATTATCAACGAAATACTAACATTATTTGATTTTTTTTTTCAATATATCCTCTAGAAATTAAAAATCTTCTTTTTCCACAACATAATAGATGCTTTCACCTCAAGTATATGAAGGTGTGTAACGCATTTCTAAGAATTTTGAATAATTCTTTTAATAGCAACAGATTGGATTTCAGATAATACTGATGATTATTAGTGATTCTTGCTCCACAGCTAGTAACAAAATAGCAGTGCTGAATATGCGTAGAGTAGCAATTCAACATGCGTGAATCTTTACTACGGCAGTGGCCATGCCTGAAATTAGTGGTGGCAAACAGTTACAGACGAGAAAATAGAAGTACATCAGTGTCTACAAGAATACGAATAAATACGAGTGTACAACAGCGAAATCGATAGGATAGAATATCGATCATTATTTGTATAAAAAAAAAAAAGGACGATTGCTTTAACTTGCGCAGAGTTTATTAGCAGCGGGAATGACTGGACGTGGAAACCAAAGATGAAGATGATGTAGTGTTGGTACTCGGTCCAGCAAGCAGCCTCTCCCATTTGCCCTGAAGATGGCCTACAAAGTAGGTTGATACGTCGTCATACATTAAACATAAGTATTGTACTTATTTGGTGCTGTTTTTTTTTACTGCAACCATTTCCATTCTCCATGAAGATGAACATATCGAATAAGAATATTTGATGGGAAGTTAGGGAAGAACCTTTAAAAAAACTTCCCAACCTGCAAGACCAATAGCTCAGAAGACTGGCCGATGGGACCGCCAACACCCTACTCCAAAAATTATAAGAACTGTTAAGAGGTTATTAAAGAAATACTAACATTATTTGCTCTTTTTTTTTAACGTATCCACTTCAAATTTAGAATGTTTTTTTTTCACAAATTAATAAAATTATTCTGTATTCGATGCAATTAATGTGATACGTATTACTATTAGTGAATCATGATTCACAGGCAGTAACAAGATAGCAGTGCTGAATATGCGTAAAGTAGCAATTCAACAGGCGTGAATCATTCCTGCGGCAGTGGCCATGCTCGAATTTAGCGGTGAATAAGTGTTACAGACGAGGAAATAGAAGCACATCAGCGTCTATGAGGATACGAATGTGCTCGCACAACCTCGTAAAATCATGATTCACAGCCAGTAACAAGATAGCAGTGCTGAATATGCGTATAGTAGCAATTCAACGTGCGTGAAACTTTTTTACGGCAGTGGTCTTGCAAGTAATTAGCGGTGGAAAAGTGTTACAGACAAGCAAAAAGAAGCGCATCGGTATCAACGAGGATACGAAGAAATGTACAACAGCGATATTGATGAAATAGCTGATATCGATCCTAATTTGTAATAAAAAAAAAAAGACGATTGCTTAAACATGCGCAGACTACTTGCTCCACAGCTAGTAACAAAATAGCAGTGCTGAATATGCGTAAAGTAGCAATTAAACAGGCGTGAATCATTCCTGCGGCAGTGGCTATGCTCGAAATTAGCGGTGGATAAATGTTACAGACGAGGAAATAGAAGCACATCAGCGTCTACGAGGATACGAATAAATACGAGTGTACAAAAGCGAAATCGATAGGATAGAATATCGATCATTATTTGTATAAAAAAAAAAAAGGACGATTGCTTTAACTTGCGCAGAGTTTATTAGCAACGGGAATGACTGGACGTGGAAACCAAAGATGAAGATGATGTAGTGTTGGTACTCGGTCCAGCAAGCAGCCTCTCCCATTTGCCCTGAAGATGGCCTACAAAGTAGGTTGATACGTCGTCATACATTAAACATAAGTATTGTACTTATTTGGTGTTGTTTTTTTTACTGCAACCATTTCCATTCTCTATGAAGATGAACATATCGAATAAGAATATTTGATCGGAAGTTAGGGAAGAACCTTTAAAAAAACTTCCCAACCTGCAAGACCAATAGCTCAGAAGACTGGCCGATGGGACCGCCAACACCCTACTCCAAAAATTATAAGAACTGTTAAGAGGTTATTAAAGAAATACTAACATTATTTGCTCTTTTTTTTTAACGTATCCACTTGAAATTTAGAATGTTTTTCTTTCACAAATTAATAAAATAATTCTGTATTCGATGCATTTAATGTGATACTGAATACTATTAGTCAACATTCGCAGACATTACTAGCGACGTGGATGACTGGACGTGGAACTGGACGATGAAAGTAGAGCCACGACCAGAAGAAGTAAGACCGGAAAAGAGGTTTACCGCGAGGACACGAATAAATATACAACAGCGATGTAAATAAAATAGCTTATATCGACCATAATTTGCATTATAAAAAAAGAAGACGATCGCTTAAAGATGCGCAGACATTATTAGGGACGTGGATGACTGGATGTGGAACTGGATCATTGATGAAAGTAGAGCCATGGCCAGAAGACCGGAGAAGAGGTTTATCCTTTCCCGGTAGGGGGTTTCCTCAACCTGGAGTGCTGAATATGCGTAACGTAGCAATTCAATATGCTTGAATGTTTCCTACTGGGGTGGAATGGCCATGCGAGAAATGAGTAGTGGGCGAAGTGCTACAAATGAGGGAGAAGAAGCACAACAGTATCTACGAGGATACGAGCAATATACAACATCGATACAGTTCTTGTAGAATAGCTTAAATCGATTCTATTTAGAACCTCTCAGTTTGAAGGACGATCGTAACACCTATCATTTGACTTGTAGAAATCTTCCAAACATTGATACTTTAAATAAGTCGATTTCTCAAGATAACGTTGTAAAATATGCCTTGATGCTTATTAGTGAATCATGCACAGACATTATTAGCGACGTGGATGACTGGACGTGGAACTGGACGATGAAAGTAGAGCCACGGCCAGAAGAAGTAATACTGGAGAAGAGGTTTGCCCTTTCCCGGTATTGGGTTTCTCCCAACCTGGAGGACCAGTAGCTGACTGCAGTCAGAAGACTGGGCGATGGGGCCGCTAATTCCCTACGCCAAAAATTATAAGGACAGTTAAAGATTATCAACGAAATACTAACATTATTTGATTTATTTTTTTAAATGTATCCTCTAGGAATTTAGAATCTTCTTTTTCCACAACTTAATAGAAGATTTCACCTTAAGTGTATGAAAATGTATGTAACGCATTTCTAAGAATTAAGAATTCTAAGAACTGGATCATTGATGAATGTAGAGCCACGGCCAGAAGAACGGAGAAGAGGTTTATCCTTTCCCGGTAGCGGGTTTCCCCTACCTGGAGTGCTGAATATGCGTAACGTAGCAATTCAATATGCGTGAATGTTTCCTATTGCGGTGGAATGGCCATGCGAGAAATGAGTAGTGGGCGAAGTATTACAAACTAGGGAGCAGAAGCACAACAGTATCTACGAGGATACGAGCAATACACAACATCGATACAGTTCTTGTAGAATAGCTTAAATCGATTCTATTTAGAACCTCTCAGTTTGAAGGACGATCGTAACACCTATCATTTGACTTGTAGAAATCTTCCAAACATTGATACTTTAAATAAGTCAATTTCTCAAGAAGACGTTGTATAATGTGCCTTGATGATTATTAGTGAATGACGCACAGACATTATTAGGGACGTGGCTGACTGGATGTGGAACTGGATAATTGATGAAACTAGAGCCACGGCCAGAAGAAGTAAGACCGGAGAAGAGGTTTACCCTTTTCCGGTAGCGGGTTTCCCCCAACCTGGAGGACCAGTAGCTGATTGCAGTTAGAATACTGGGCGATGGGGCCGCTAACTCCCTACGCCAAAAATTATAAGGACAGTTAAAGATTATCAACGAAATACTAACATTATTTGATTTATTATTCAATGTATCCTCTAGGAATTTAGAATCTTCATTTACAACAACTTAATAGATGAATTCACCTCGAGTGTATGAAAATGTATGTAACGCATTTCTAAGAATTAAGAATTCTAAGGACTGGATCATTGATGAATGTAGAGCCACGGCCAGAAGAACGGAGAAGAGGTTAATCCTTTCCCGGTAGCGGGTTTCCCCTTCCTGGAGTGCTGAATATGCGTAACGTAGCAATTCAATATGCTTGAATGTTTCATACTGCGGTGGAATGCCCATGCAAGAAATGAGTAGTTGGCGAAGTGCTACAAACGAGGGAGAAGAAGCACAACAGTATCTACGAGGATACGAGCAATACACAACATCGATACAGTTCTTGTAGAATAGCTTAAATCGATTCTATTTAGAACCTCTCAGTTTGAAGGACTATCGTAACACCTATCATTTGACTTGTAGAAATCTTCCAAAGATTGATACTTTAAATAAGTCAATTTCTCCAGATAACGTTGTAAAATATGCCTTGATGCTTATCAGTGAATCATGCACAGACATTATTAGCGACGTGGATGACTGGACGTGGAACTGGACGATGAAAGTAGAAGCCAGAAGAAGTAAGACCGGAGAAGAGGTTTATCCTTTCCCGGTAGCGGATTTCCCCAACCTGGAGTGCTGAATATGCGTAAAGTAGCAATTCAATATGTGTGAATGTTTCCTACTTGTATAAATCTTCCATACTTGTACACATTAGTTGAAATGGCAGTCGGAGCTCACCCATGTGATTTTGAAAATTTAGCACTTCCATTTTATACTAAGGGATACCTTGTCTTGTACTAACTACAGGGGTATATCTTTACTTCTTGTGCTTACAAGATATTGTCAATTGAAGTGGAATGTGCAGTGAAAATGATTGACAAAATACCAGGACACGCTGGGGCCAGAGTGTTCCGAGAAGTCGAGATAATCCACTGCTGCTGGGGGTCACCCAAACATTATTCAACTGCTCGAGATGTTCGAGGATGATCAGAGGTTTTATTTATTATTTGAGAAAGTCGAGGGTGGCCAGCTACTATCCAGGATCCAAGAGAGTACGGTATACAGGAAGTTGTAAAATTAATAAAAGTGCTTAAGTTAAAATAATTGAACTTGTTTTGCTCGACGAGGTAACAGAAGGAGAGCCACCAGCAGTAAAAGAAAGACCGTAGAAGAGGTTTATCCTTTCCCGGTAGCGGGTTTTCCCCAACCTGGAGGACCAGTAGCTGAGTGCAGTCAGAAGACTGGGCGATGTGGCCGCTAACTTCCTACGCCAAAAATTATAAGGACAGTTAAAGATTATCAAAGAAATACTAACATTATTTGATTTATTTTTCAATGTATCCACTAGAAATTTAGAATCTTCTTTTTCGTAAAGTAGCAAATCAATATGCGTGAATGTTTCCTATTGCGGTGGAATGGCCATGCGAGAAATGAATAGTGGACGAAGTGTTACAAACTAGGGAGCAGAAGCACAACAGTATCTACGAGGATACGAGCAATACACAACATCGATACAGTTCTTGTAGAATAGCTTAAATTGATTCTGTTTAGAACCTCTCAGTTTGAAGGACGATCGTAACACCTATCATTTGACTTGTAGAAATCTTCCAAACATTGATACTTTAAATAAGTCGATTTCTCAAGATAACGTTGTAAAATATGCCTTGATGATTATTAGTGAATCATGCGCAGACATTATTAGCGACGTGGATGACTGGACGTGGAACTAGACGATGAAAGTAGAAGCCAGAAGAAGTAAGACCGGAGAAGAGGTTTATCCTTTCCCGGTAGCGGGTTTCCCCAACCTGGAGTGCTGAATATGCGTAAAGTAGCAATTCAATATGCGTGAATGTTTCCTACTTGTATAAATCTTCCATACTTGTACACATTAGTTGAAATGGCAGTCGGAGTTCACCCATGTGATTTTGAAAATTTAGCACTTCCATTTTATACTAAGGGATACCTTGTCTTGTACTAACTACAGGGGTATATCTTTACTTCTTGTGCTTACAAGATATTGTCAATTGAAGTGGAATGTGCAGTGAAAATGATTGACAAAATACCAGGACACGCTGGGGCCAGAGTGTTCCGAGAAGTCGAGATAATCCACTGCTGCTGGGGGTCACCCAAACATTATTCAACTGCTCGAGATGTTCGAGGATGATCAGAGGTTTTATTTATTATTTGAGAAAGTCGAGGGTGGCCAGCTACTATCCAGGATCCAAGAGAGTACGGTATACAGGAAGTTGTAAAATGAATAAAAGTGCTTAAGTTAAAATAATTGAACTTGTTTTGCTCGACGAGGTAACAGAAGGAGAGCCACCAGCAGTAAAAGAAAGACCGTAGAAGAGGTTTATCCTTTCCCTGTAGTGGTTTTCCCCAACCTGGAGGACCACTGGCAGAGCCAAGAGGAACGGAGTAAATACAAATATATTTGCTAATCCATTCTTGAGTTGAGCTATAATAATTCTATTCTGTTTAGAACCTCTTAGTTGGAAGGACAGTTGTAACACTTATCATTTGACTTGTAGAAATCTTCCATACTTGTATACTATCGTTGACATGGCAGTCGGAGCTAGCCCATGTGATTTTGAAAATTTAGCACTTCCATTTTATACTAAACGAACAATAAGCCAACCATTTTCTGGTGAACACACTTCACAGTAGCTTCTATTTTACTGTCCACGGCGCTAATTTGTCAACTTGTCTGGGAGAAGTTGTGCACAGAGCTTATTGGATCAGGAAGTTGAACCGGGTACCATTTCTTGTACTGATACCGGATAATTACCGTCTTGGATAAGAGGCATTTTAAATGAAGACTAGTCAGCGGGGTGTCAATTAACTTAATAATTAATTTTTAAATATGAGATCTTTCTAGAAGTATTATATTGATTCAACCGTATATTTTTGTAGAATATATGTAAATAATGTATATTAGTTTTCATATTTACTATTATTTTCAAGGTATTCGTCCGGTACACAAGAAACGGGATACCTTGTCTTGTAATAACTACAGGTGTATATCTTTACTTCTTGTGCTTACACGATATTGTCAATCGTCTTGTTCAACCAGTTGCTTCCATATCCTGAGAGAGAGGTTGGGAAATGTGGAACTAATGTGGTTTTCGAAGAGGTAGGTCAACAACTGACCAGATATTCACACTCATGATGTTTTTGGAAAATACTAGAGAATACAAGGGGACCACACCATATATTTGTTGACTTCCTACAAGCCTATGATTCGGTCAACAGAGCAGAGGTATATAGAGCAATGCTTGAGATGAATCTTCCATCGAAGCTAGTACGCCTAACAAGAATGACTATGGAGGGCAACATATCCTTCGTCCGGATTAGTGATGAACTCTCTAGAGGCTTTTCCACTGGAACAGGGGTTCGTCAGGGAGATGAGATTGGCATGCCTGATCTTCAACCTTGTTCTGGAAAAGGCTGTTAAAGACTCTGAGATCCAAATAACTAGTACTCTCATTAACTCCTTCGTGCAACTCCTTGGAATTGCAGACAACATTGATACGATATACAAGTACAAAAGTACATGTGCATAAACCCTCAACAAATAAACTATACAGCAGTAGCAGTTGGAGCTAGCCAATGAGATATTGAAAATTTAGGACTGCCATTATTATGTACCATTTTAAAGTTTTTAAAATTAATATAAAAAAATATTTTTTCTCCGCATCGATCTTGTAGGTCGAGCTGATATATTTCTTGATAGCCTGGGCAGATGATCCACCTCTCTCTTTGAGAGACTTGATCGCAGCTGTCACCATCTGAGAAACGGGTGGATGAGAAGGCGCGGTCTTGGGCCACTCGGAAAAGGTACACTAGCTTTACACATTTTAGGTACACTATAGTGAAAATGACTGAAACTGCAACAGAAGCCGCTGCTCCGACAACCCCGGCGACGCTCAAGGCGAAGAAGGGTAAGGCCGCTGCAGCAGCCGGCGCCAAGAAAATAAAAAGTTATATTAATATTAGTGTTTCATCACAGCAACAAAATAGCAGTGCTGAATCATTATTCACCGCAGCGCTGCGGTCGGCGTCCTGCGCATGCGCGATGGTACCTACATCTCTTGCCTACGCACTGACGCCATTACAGTCTGATTCTTCCTTGTTTACGTTGTTTACTGAGTGTTTAAAATGCCTCCAATAATCGCGAGTCCCGCCGAATGTGAAGTACGGGCTGTTATAAGATTTCTTAGTACTAAAGGCCTAAAACCGATTGATATTCATCGTGAGATTTGTGCAGTTTACGGACAAAACATTATGAGTGATGGAATGGTAAGAAAGTGGGTGAGAGCATTTAAAGATGGCCGCACAAATGTGAATGATGAACAACGGAGTGGGCGTCCTTCGGTTGTTAATGAAAGTTTGGTGCAGGAAGTGGACAATAAGGTGAGAGAAAACCGACGCTTTACGATTTCCTCCTTGTGTGATTACTTTCCTAATGTTTCGCGTAGTGTTTTGTATGACATTGTGACCGAGCGCTTGAATTACCGAAAATTGTGCTTACGTTGGGTACCGAAAATGTTGACGGATGTGCACAAAACCAAACATTTAGGCAGTGATTTGACTTTCCTTAAGAGATACCGCAACGACGGTGATGATTTCTTACTCGTAAGCCAAATTGTTACGGGCGATGAAACATGGGTGGCCTACGTCACACCAGAATCAAAGCAACAGTCCATGGAATGGCGGCATTCAGATTCACCCACCAAAAGTGAAGTTTAAGCAAACAATTTCTGCCCGGAAAATCATGTGCACAGTTTTTTGGGATAAAAAAGGAGTATTGCTTGTGGAATTTCTCCCTCGTAATGAGACAATCAATGCAGCAGCTTATTGCGAGACATTGAAAAATCTGCGCCGTACAATCCAGAACAAAAGACGTGGCAAGCTGAGCAAGGACATCGTTTTGCTGCATGACAATGCCCGTCCACATGTGGCTAATCAGACCAAGGATCTCATCACATCTTTTAAATGGGAAACTCTAGATCATCCTCCGTACAGCCCTGATATGGCGCCCAGTGACTATCATCTGTTTCTGCACTTGAAAAAACACCTTGGCGGCCAGTGTCTTCAAGACGATGACGAAGTCAAAACAGTTGTGATGCAGTGGTTAACAAGTCAGGCGGCAGACTTCTATGATTCATAAACTGGTACAACGTTATGACAAGTGCCTCAATAATGAAGGAAATTATGTAGAAAAGTAGATTAAGGTACAGGCTTTCATGTAAAAATAAAATTATTGAGATATCTTTGCACGTATTTTTTTAATTTCAAAACGGTACTTACTTAAAAAAACACGCCTCGTAGCAGTGCTAAATATGCGTAAAATATCAATACAACATGCGTGAATCTCCCCTACTGGCAGTGTAATAGCCATGCGAGAAATGAGCGGAGGGCGATGTGTTACAGACGAGCAAATAGAAACACAAAAGTATCTACGAGGATACGACCAAATATACAACAGCAATACAGTTCTTTTAGAATAGCTTACATCGATCATTATTTGCTTATATCAGCTGTCAGAAGTCTGGGCGATGGGACCACCAACTTCCTACGCCAAAAAATATAAGGGCGTTTATAGATGATTAAAGAAATAGTAACATTATTTGTTTTTTTTATGGGAATCAACGTTCTATTTTTCAACGTATCAACAAGGAATTTAGAATGTTTTTTCCTCCCACAAATTAATAAAATAATTGTGCATTCAATGCATTTGAAGTGATACTGATGAAAATTAGTGTATCTTAATTCACAGATAGCAAGAAAATTGCAAAGCTGTATATGCAGAAAGTAGCAATTTATTATTCACTGTCATTAGCTGAGAGAAAAATATAAATGCTGAAAAATCAACTCAAAACTCAACTTTCATTGATCTGTAAAATCTATATTGACTATTTGTAACCTATAAGTAAGGAAAATTAAATGGGGGTAATTTTTTAGGTATATAATTATTAAGAATTCAAAACTAATTTGAAAGGTCATTAATTAAAATTTTGTTATGTCGCGTTTTTTAGAACTAGGACACAACACTCCTAAACACATTATTTCCAAAATACGTGAAGTATTTATTTGTCTATTTCTTCTATAATTTGTTAATTTACAGAGATGGCCATAATTAAATATATATATTATACACACAGACAAAAATTTGTGTACCTACCTTGAATAAAAGAAAGTGTAATTTAATCTTATATGTGTATAAATTCTCCAAAGCCGGTCCCAAACCTACTTGAATTTTTTAGATTTTACATGGCTAGATCTGCATCTATATCGATAATCAATAACCAGAAAATTTTTAATGGAAGTGAGCTAAGAACCAAAAAATGCATTGTTAAAAACTGCTTACTTTAATTTAAAAGTTACTCAACAATTACCATATCACACCAAGTTAGCCAGTCAATCTGTTTTCAAGAACATCTAAAAACTTTTATATTATAATTAGAAAAAGAATTATACTTCTATATTTTGTTTATTGTTGACATACTATAAAGATGATTATTTTACAATTTGAAGCTGCTAAAACTGAAACACGGGATATTAGTATTATAGAACAAGACTGGAAGAAAATACAAAAAAAATTAAGCAAAAACAAAAGACCAAGGGTATAAATTAGAAAATCGAGAATTTTTTTCACGCAGAAAAGCCTTTACCAAAAAATAATAAAATGTATAGGGATAGAAGAGCTACTGAACTAGGGATGGGAAGATACTGGAATTTCCTGTATCTGATACAAGTGATACTGGTCGTTTTCTGTATCTGATACTTTTACTTGATTTTTAAACGAGAAAGAGTTATTCGCCGAAATAGTAACCTGCACAAGGCATCAAATGATTAAAATCGTGTTTTTTATTGGTTAATTATTTTTTGAAAGCTATGGAATTGAACAACAAATAATAGATTTTAACCCTACCTCAAACTTTTGGTATTCACGTTCCAAGACACGTAGAATTTGGGTTTTAATACAAAATTTGTCTGTCCGCCGCCGCACGCTATCAATACTCTTTAAAACGCTATAGCTGTTTTTTTTCACCCGATTTTAATCATTTATATCAATTGCTTTTACTTTATGGTATAGATATATCCATTAATGAACCCATATTAGCCCGGACATAGGTCGAGGTTTTTTAGCGAAAATTGCTCGTGAAAAATCATATATTAGGAGGCGATCTCGGAAAATGATGTTTCAACCACCCTTTACTGTTAACTAATTTTATAGTTTATTTTCGTTTCTACATATGTGATAAGTAATTACAGATTATATTGATAATATGTGAAAACCTGTTCACTATTATTTTTACTTATTTATTTATTAATACTAAGGCTAGATGCGGCGAAATCGGTCTTTCGCTAGTAATCAAATCAGGGGAGCTTAAATCAGTGGTTGATTATTGCTCATTACTTATCTATTTATTATTAAAAGGACCGTGATTAATAGCAGATAATATTTTTTTTTTAAATCCATGAGACGATGCAATTTTATTGCCAAAATGAGTGTGGTTTGTTTTGGCGGTTCCCCGTCACGAGTACCGGATTTTCCAGGGTGGCAATTCCAGGTATTGGGTATTTCCAAATATTGTTTCCACTTTACTCTCAGTTTGAAGGTAACATTCGCCTTAAACGTATTATAACTCCGAGTCTTCATTTGTTACTCTTGTTTATGTAGAGTTTACATTTTCGTTTATCGCTTTTTATTATTTTTTTTTATAATGGATTAAAAAATCATTTATCTGGAATTTTTTTACATTAACGAACGTAAATATAACGTGAAATTTATGAAAGACCGCGTATTCTAACAAGACAACGACTTCTAATTTGAAACATCCGACAGTATCTTTGGACAGGTTTACAAGATCTCATCAACATAAATCTACTTCTACATCATCAAATTCAACTGAACCAGCCACCACGTCTACGACCACTACACTCATACCAATTTCTACATCACTAGTGTCGCCTTCAACCTCTACAGAATCTATGTCGAGTATTTTAAAAATTGAGTCGTCAGTGTCTTCGGGTCATCCTGTCATAGTAAGTTCTCGTCAACAATTTAAGTTTTATTTGAAACGCAAACTCCCGTTAGGTCAAAAAAAGTATATAGATGATGGACTTATATATTTATTTATTAAAGACGTTTAAGCATTTAGTGTCGTCAAGGACGAAGGGTTTTGATTTTTTTGTTCTCGTATGAACCCCAACAATGTTTTGCCAATGCGGAAAACAATAACCGTGCGTTAGTACCTGCGATGTACGAACAGGCAATCACCAATTTAAAAAATATTTATTCAAGTCAAGATATTTTGTCAGTGACTCTCACAACTTATTGCTGGACTTCTGCCAATGTTGAGAGTTTTATGGCAGTAACATCTAACTACATCAATGACAATTTTTAGCTGATATCTAATGTCATTGAATGTTTTTCTTTTCCTGAAAACCAGTGACAACTTGGCAACCGAGATAGACCGAGAGTCGCATGAATGGAATATTCAAAATAAAATTTTGTTATGCATTACAGACAATGCAGCCAACATGAATAAAGCTGTGAGAGATTTGCTGAAGTGGAAAAATTTCGGATGCATGGTCCACACCATAAATTTTATTTTAAAGGACGCTTTGGGAAATGACCAATCATATTTGGTGGCAATTGTTCTAAAGGTCAAAGGAATTGTTGGCCATTTTATACACAACACTAGCTCAACAAAAAAGTTTTTAGCTGTTTAAGAACAAAACGGACTTAAGCCGAATAAATTGATTCAAGATGTGGCATCGAGGTGGAACACTACCTATGACATGATTTCGTGGTTTACTTTGCTGGAAACATCCATAAGAACCGCTCTAGCTCCTCTTAACAAAGAGATCGTGACGTTAACGCCGGACGAGTGGGTTATTGCGTCAAATTGGCCACTGCGCTACAACCCAAGAAAGAAATTACCGAACATGTTAGTGGGGAAAATTATGTAATGGCATCATCGGTAATTATTCTCACTCAAGGGGTTACAAAAATGTTGAATGAAAATCCAAATTTTCATAGATACATTGATTCTAATTCAAAATTTAATCGAAGGCCTTGGAAACCGCCTAGGAAACCTGCATGAGAGCAACACGCTAGTTGCAGCCACCTTTCTGGATCCAAGGTTTGAAAATATTGCCTTTCCATCAGAAAAGATAGCCCATGCAGCAAAAAAAAAAAAAAAAAAAAAGTGGCTAACCAAATATCCCTTGAAACAGAAGATGTCGGTTTAAATATTCCTGCTGATAGCACTCTGTTACCATCAACAAGTCAACAGCCCAAACTTTCTGTTTTTGACACATACAGAAAAATCGCAGCCACAGGCCTACAGGAACGTCATAGCCACGGGCAATAATAGAAGTCCAGGGGTATGATGAGCCTCTTCCGGAAGAAAACAGTGACCCGTTGAAATGGTGTATGCAAAATGCGTACAATTTCCCATATTTATCAAAGGTAAGGTATTTATCACTGCAAATAAACAAATTATACAAGGCAACCTCACGTATTTTGGAAATAATGTGTTTAGAAGTGTTGTGTCTAACTAGTTCTAAAAAACGCGCCGTAACAAAATTTTAATTATGACCTTTCAAATTGGTTGTGAATACTTTATAATTATATACCTAAAAAATTTACCTCCATTTAATTTTACTTACTTATAGGTTACAAACAAATAATACAAAATTTAGAACTATATATCTAGTACTCTCAGTATATTAAGTAATATTATCTCAAATGAATAGAACTGTCAATATTTTAAAAATTAATGTTAAGAAATATTTCAAAATGTTATGAATATCTACAATGGAATTACATGAAGAAAATTGAAAATCTATTAATGTAATAAATTAACAATGCGTTTGTGAATAAATTGATGATTAAAATATGGATTCTTCTAAAAATACAATTTAAACATTTAAGTATTTTATGCAGGTAATATTTAGTCAATTTACAATTGAAATGAGCTAGATGAACAATGTCGTGTTTGAATTATTTTGGCTATGTAATTATATACGCTATGTACAAATAAACAATCCATAAAATGTAAAACATTTAAAAGGTATCATAAAAAAAAGCTACATGATAAGAATATCATCCCTTGGCTTTACTGAGTCTCGTGTGTATTACTGAGAGTAACTATGAAAAATGGAACAAATTTACGAACCAAAGAAGATCCGTCGGCAGCAGAGGGCGATTTTCCATAGCTTAATTGAAGTGAAATCGAGGATACTTCAGACTACACTGCAGCACAGAACTGTTAAGTATATTCAATCTTCGAAATCGCATCAACCTTTAAAAAAAAAAAAGTAAGTGATAAAACTGATAATAAATAAAACATGTTTGTAGTTTTATAAAAGAAAAGGAAAATAGTGATTAACTAGGAATTAATATAAGATGGACGAATAAAGCGACTAATTCTACTATGTGTTATTATTATGAAACAAGATTGTAAGAGATAATTTCGCATAAAATCACAAACTTCTTGAGACGAAGAACTGGTAAAACCTCAATTCAATCCTATCTAAATAATAAACAGAATAATATAAGAAATAACAAAATGAATAGAATATCGATCTGGCACCCCAGATACTAATACAAGATATTGGACAATCAAATTCACCCCAATAGCATTGATTTAGAACAAAAAATCCGTGTTTCAATAGTCTAATTTTACAGTTATGATCACCATGGAAAAAAACTTGCAGTTTGTCATACGACGTTACTGATTAGCCTAAAACCGAATAAAAGTTAATAATTTAACTTATAAGTAATCAATTTATAGCATTCCATAAAAGTTTATTCCATAGAAATTTATAAAATTCTTAAAAGTGTTATTGTTCCAAGGTTTACTTGGGTGCTTGGAAAAGAAGAATACTGCGTATCCTTATTTGTGGTTGTCAGAGCTGAATGAAACTTATTTTTGATTAAATTCGATGCAATTAGGGGGGACTTTGCCATACAGAATGAAGAAAGTTGGTTACAATCGAACGAAAAACCTGTTATTACTACCAGGTTGTTACAAGAGCGTGCATGAATTGTTATTCACTCGGCACTACAACTCGGTTATTTGTTCTGATTATATAACGAAAATTCAGTAAATATGTATAAACGCAAACCTTGTTTTACACTTCTCAATTTGTGTTTTCATTCCAAATGAATAATAATATATCATTATTAATACACAATAGTAAAGGATTGTGTCTTCTCATTAGCATTATATCCCAAATTTTACACTTTTTATAAATTATCGGTCTTACGAATGGCAATTTTTGTTTCGCAGTTGATTTATGTTTTTAATACATTTCCTAAAAAGAATATTTTTCGTAAATAAAGTACTGTTTCTATTCTAATAAAAATTATATAAATATCTAATAATGCTTTAGAAAGTTTTCGATGTAAAAGTTCATTATAAGAAATAGAAAAAACATTATATTAATAATATTTAAACGTTTGAACAGGACAATGTCTGTTGTGTCCGATATTTTAATATATCTAATTCTTCTGTTAGTATGTACGCCACTGAACTTTTTATATCATTTTCTAATTTAATTTTAATTATTCTTTAAGGGTATTGTTTAAATGGTCACAATAATTACAATCAACTTAAAGGCATTGAGGAAGAATACACGACCAGGGTCTGAGGGAAATTTTTGGTTGAAGGAAACCTCCATATGAGGAAACCCTTAGAGAAAAAAAATTATTATGTTAATCATTTTAAAACGTTTTAACAGGACTTCTGTTGGGTCCAATATCTTTATATATATAACCGCAACCTATTAAGAAGACAAGCCTAAGCCTCGACCGAAGATAGTGGATAGATGATCAGAGACGAGCAGGTGAAGAGAAAATGATGAATTACTGGGAAGAGAAGAAGAAAAAGAGACACCACAACTCTTGAGTTATGTGCGGTCCATAGATGGTCAAATTCATAGATAGATAAGTAAATAAATATATATATATATATATGTGTGTGTGTGTGTGTATATGTATAAATATATATATATATATATATATATATATATATATATATATATATATATACATATATGTTTTGGTTCTTGAGTTTCAGTCCTTCTTTAGGCGACGTTTCGAGACTAGGTTAGTCTAATACTTATGCATTAACAGTTAAAAAATGAGCTTTTAGTAAAAACATTAAATAGCAAACTAAAATAAATATAAAATGACACGTGTAAGATGTAATTGGATAGGGTGTACTTACAAGTTTCAAAGAATAGATCAGTTTATCATTAATCAGTTACTTCGCAATATATCATAAAATGTTTATATTGCAATAGCTATCAACGAGTAAGTAATCAGTTTTTAGGAACAGCAGTTTTATTTAATTGTTGAATCATATTAGGTATTTCCATTATTATTTCATTAAGAATTAATTAAATTTGCATAACACGAACTTAGACCTTGAACATTCGATTTTTTTATTACAGCGCGATTTTTATACTTCTCTACAGTTATCATTGCTTTTATATTCCGTTTGAAACTATTTTTCTCTTGGTGTATTATTTTAGGTTTATCGAATTTAAATCTATGGTGTGTATTTCTAAAATGTGTAGTGAGAGCTGTTTGATCTGGTTTATAGTTTTTTTTTTTATTATTGAATCACAACTATATTTGTGTTGGTACACTCTACGTTTTGAGTATTGTTCCGATGTCCGAAATATTTCTTGGCTGTTATTTTATTAAAAATAGTATTTTATTATCCATTTCAAATTCAATAGTAAAGTATATTCGAGTGGAATATTTATTAAATTGCTTAAAAATGATTTCTTTTTCATTGTTTTAGGTTGGTGTCGCTGTTATTATATCAACCACAAATTTAAATAAAAACGGAATATTAAATGGTATTTTTGGTATGCATGTATTTAACAGTTCTTCTAAGTAAATATCAGCCAAGAAATATTTCGGAACATCAGAACAATACTCAAAACGTTGAGTGGATCAACACAAATATAGTAGTGATTCAATAATAAAAAAAACCTATAAACCAGATCAAACAGCTCTCACTACACATTTTAGAAATACACACCATAGATTTAAATTCGATAAACCTAAAATAATAAACCAAGAGAAAAATAGTTTCAAACGGAATATAAAAACAATGATAACTGTAGAGAAGTATAAAAATCGCGCTGTAAACAAAAAATCGGATGTTCAAGGTCTAAGCTCGTGTTAGGCGAATTTAATTAATTCTTAATGAAATAATAATAAAAATATCTAATATGATTGAACAATTAAATAAAACTGCTGTTCATAAAAATAAATTACTTACTCGTTGAGTATGCATAGCTATTGCAATATAAACATTTTATGATATATATATATATATATATATATATATATATATATATATATATATATATATATATATATATATATATATATATATATTAGGTAAAATAGTACAAATAACGACAATCTATTTTTTTTTTAAATATAACGTTTAATGTTACAAAATATTATAAAATTTATCAATATTACAAATCATTATATTAATAATTTGGTATCGATTCCGCAGGTTGTCGTTTCGTATTGTCACAATTTTTGAACTTTCCATTTATTTTTATTTTTTTAATTTAATGTTATTATTATTTTCAATCACGAAGATTTTTAGTGCGAAGAAAAGAGTGTAGTTATGGAAAATGTGTATATTTCTGTAATTATTAAATGAAGAAGTAAACGTTTCAACCAACATTTCGTAGTATACCATGATGGTATAACCTAAACGGTATGTGTAAGTCGGTTCTTTAATCTATATACAGTCAGTAATGAAATTACTTTTATTTTAATTAAAATAAGCATATTAAAAAGGAAACGAATGAAAAGTTGAAATTTGTAGTGATTTAAATCGAAGCGACAACTTGTGGGGAACAGTACGTCTGTTGAGACCGTTAATTTCTAAAAACTTATTCTTAAGTTTTAAAAATAATTTAGTATTTCAAATACGAGCGGTTCAAAAAGTGTAAATACGCCATAGGACTTCATTAATCATAAAATAATGTATCAGGTCCGATCACTTGGTATAATAGACCGAATACACAAAGGTGTAGTTCATTAGGGAGCATTTTTTTTATTTATTATTTTTTTACAGTTATCCACCCCCCCCAAAAAATTCAAAAGCAAGGGCGTAATAACCCCGCAGTTGATCGCCCCACAACCTCATCCTAATCCTAATCCCCCCCCAAAAAAGTGGTTAATTAGAGAGGAAATTGATAGTGGTGGAATTTAATTAACGAGTGGGACATTTATCGAGATAGGGAATTGCATTGTTAGTTAAAAATAAAAAGGCAGAAGACTGGCTGGAGCGGTGAAGGCCCTTTGATCTTAGGGATAAGTAAGCCTTAATCTTCTGCCTTAACCCAGAGCCTCCTACTTTTCCAAATGAATATGTTCACGAAAATCTTTTTTCAAAGCACTTTTATACGCCTATGATGGTACAAAACAAATTACCAGAGTATAAAAAATGTTGATTGGATTTTTAAGCTCAATAGAGTTTAAATATTAATTTATTACAAACCCAAAAGGTCACCTAATAACTTCACGACTTTAATTACGGAATTTGACAAACTGAATCATCTATATTCAATTTAAGGAAGAAATAGTTGGGGGTGCAGTCAAAGAAAACACCAAAATAAGAAAAACTTATTTATTATGTGCCGACGTTTCGGCCTACAATGTAGGCCATCTTCAGGGCGAATAGAACACGCACAGCTTGGGGAGCTCAGAATCAAGCCACTTGATTCTGAGCTCCCCAAGCTGTGCGTGTTCTATTCGCCCTGAAGATGGCCTACATTGTAGGCCGAAACGTCGGCACATAATAAATAAGTTTTTCTTATTTTGGTGTTTTCTTTGACTGCACCCCCAACTATTTCTTCCTTAAATTAGAAGATACAGTCGACCAATTCTTCTCTAACATCTATATTCAAGTTTAAATCTCGTACTAATTGATAATTACTGCTATAATTATATATTATTTAAAATTATTGGTGTATTAAGCGCTGAGGGGCTGTTGGATCAGAAGAACCTCTTGAAGCTAAGAAAACTTTATTAAATGGGTTTCCTTAGCTTTAAAAAAACTGGCGATTGAGAATGATCCAGGGTAAATCATCTCCCTAAATAGAAACATTGACCCTGACAATACAATCTCTACCATTAAACCCAAGACACTACAGGCTTTTTATTCTTTTAAATTTTTCAAGAAAAAACGTTATAAGACTAATTATACAATTATGCGAACTATTGTATGAAATGGATGTAAAAGATTTTTATAAAAATAACGAGTGTATTCACATATTAAATAGCATGTATTTCGCCTATTGGAAAGTCTAAATAAGTTAAAAACTCGGAATCATGTCTGGTATTGAAAGAAAAAAAAATTACGCTACTATACGAAAAGTAACACAAGAGTACAAAAAAACTAGATTTATGATTAAAGCTATTCATTTAAACTAAAGCAGCTTTAATTATTATTGCCCCTCTCATCATAAACTTTATGTAAATCAAAAAATGAATCAAGCTAATATTTATATAAAGGAGCGGTAAGTACAGCAATGAGTTGAACTGTGGCGAGCCCTGGGTTCTAGCCTGGATGTGGCAAAAAAAATTCATTTAACCTATTAATAGATAATAGCCCTCTAAGATTTGTCTACACAACTGGGGCTAACCCAGCCTGTAAAAAGTTCCCTTAATTGGGAGGAAAACCAGGAGGTTGAGCTTGATCTCGGCGATAGAGAACCAGAACAGTAGTATATAATACAGTATCTACCATTTACTGAACCCTAACCCTTTCGTGGGTTATAATATATATATATATAAACAAACATTATTCATAAACAACTTTATGGTATCATCAATTGATTCGAGTTAAATCAATAAAAATAATCGTGAGCTTTAGTATTGAAAAAAAGATTGTAACTATGGTAATTTAAATGTGTATATTTAAGTAATCATTTCATAAAGAAACGAACGTTTCAAATAAATTAATTTATTTTATTTTTTTATAATTAAAAATTTTTTTTAAGAGAAAAAAGTTGTCCAGGACCGGGATTCGAACCCGGGTCTCCCACGCATCCGTCGTGGTACTATGTCACTTGAGCTATCCTGGCACATACCCCGGTCAGACAAAACCTCTTCACCTATCCCATATCCCCGGTTCGCGCAATTTGCGATGTATACAAGGAGAAGAATGTTCATTAAACAGTACTTTAATTAGGAACTTGTTGGCTTACGTCATTATATCATTCAAATAAATATTTGAAATTTATAAAAGATTATGGTATAAGCACGATTACTAAAATATAAAATGTCCAACATTTAAACTCTTTTTTCAATACGATTATTTTTATTTTTGAGAATATTTTATAATTTATTTACTGAAATTTACAACTGTGTTATACAACATGTAAATGGCAGGAATGGTACATATTGGTATGAATAAAGGCAAGTAGAGGAACTACCCAGTGACAGTACTCAAATTAGAAGGTCACGAGGCCATCTTCTTTTTAGAAGCTTCGTTGACTTCGAGAATATTTAATAGGAAACGAATGAAAACTTGAAAACATGTTATGGTTTAACCTACCTAACTGATACCAACTTTATAATTATTTGTCTCACTCGAATTATATCAAGGATTTAAATTACTCATAGGGATCAAGTCTTCTTTCATTATAATAATCGCTTAATCCGGATTACAGTAGTGATAATATTATCGGACGAAATCTCCTGTCGAAATTACTAGAAAAACATTGATTGGCACGGGAGTGAACAAATGGTGGAGGGGAGCGACCCCTGCATACATTTAGGAGAAATGTGCTAGGAAACCTGCCAATATGTAGCCTCACGCTCCGCTGGGCCGATTGGATTGCATTCACATGTTTAATCGTGCCAGTATGTTAATGCTATCCAAGCTTTGGGGGAAATCAGCGGAGCTCGGATTAAAAAGCCCATATGCCTCACCCTCCAGGACAAATGTTCACTCCGCCTCTGTATTAATTGTACCGAACCGGCTTCACCTCCGGGTGGTCAATGTTTATAAATGTACCCATATTTTCTTTTTTCCCTACAGTAAAAATCCACATCTCTCTATTACATGAAAAAGTTTTTAATTTCCGTGTAAAATTTGAGTTGAAAAGCGGGACGGGCCGTAAGGGAGACACAGCACTTATTGTTCCGAAAGTTAATGTTCAGTTCGAGTCGAGTAACAATAACTATTTATTCTTTTCTTTTAATATTTTCCAAAAATACAACTTATCGTGAGTTTTAGTGTGAAAAGGAAAATGTAATTACGAGAAAAGAGTAGATTTCAGGCCAATTATCCCTTAGGTTGTCGCTACGAGTTGAGCCACAACAACATTTAACTTTGTATACGTTACTTTTTTAATATTCTCGAAAATATAAATAATCGTGAGTTTTAGTACGGAAAAGAAAACGCAATTATGGGTAATGAGTAGATTTCGGTAATCAATTTCACCAAGAATTAAAAGTTTCAACTAACATTTCGAAGTATAAATGATATTTCTTGAATGATATTAGTAGGCCTTATATATACGTTTATGAAGAACGAAATGGTCCGCAGGAGGTCAGAAAAAAAATCTCTTTAATAATAAGGACTATTTGTTTCCAAGCCAAAGTTTAAAAGAAATTCACTAACTTCAGTTTTATTTAATTGATGGCTTAGATTGAAAGGTATCATCAAAGCTATTAACAATTTAAATTATTCCCTTAACTCCATAAACGTTTATATTTATCATAACAATTATTTATTTATCAAAAAAATGCAGTATATAAGGTAATATAATTTTAACATAGTTTTAGGAAATTCCCATATTTACTTCTCATATTTTGTCGATTTTTTTCGGTTATTTAGGGCAGGACTTACCAGCTTCGGCATCCTTATTTTGTTTTATGCTCTGTCCTGATTATGGCCTAAAAATTAGGCTGAAAGGATGGTACAAATAAAACAATTTAACCCTTAAAATGCTACGTGTCTGGGAAAAAGCAATGAGTGGGTATTATATTGGGTTCACATTGAACTTGGTTGGGGAAAAGACTTTCTTTTAGAATTTATAGAACTGTTCAGAGGGGAGGAATGTTTGTGGAAAGTAACTTCGATGGGCTATCATAAGAAACAAAAACGAGAGGAATCATATAAAATTCTTGTCAAAAAGGTTAAAAAGATGGATCCCCTCGCAAATAAATCGGCAGTTACGAAGAAAATCAACATTTTAAGAAGTGCCTTTCGGAAGGAATTAAAAAAAGTATGGATGTTGGTGAGCGGTATGGGTGCGGATGGCGTTTACCAACCGAAATTGTGGTACTAGGACCAGCTGGGGGTGTGGAGCTTCCTCTACACCTTGGAGCTTCCTCATTGAACACACCCCGAAGTGACCGTGTGGATGCGAATGTTTCGTTCAGTTAGAAGAGACAGTCTAGGGTTTGAATGTGTACATTATTATTTTTTTTTTTTAGACTTTATTTTATTATCATTTTTGCAATAATTTCCTTTTGTTACCGCATGTAAATATTTTTTTTTACATTCACTTACTTTATTTTGTTTATATCATTTTTGTTTTGTTATGGAATGGTTGTAGCTACATAGCCCCATTACTTATTTCCCACAAGTTGCAGCAGATTGTAATGTTTCAAAAAAGTGTTTAATAAAAAATAAAAAAAAGAAGAAGTGACAGTTAGAAAGGAACACACCAAACTGACCGTGTGTTGCGGCCTTCAGGGATATGCGTACCCGGAACCTTTGTCTCACCGTGACATCGCTCTGCCAATTGAGCTACCCAAGGCCCCTGCCGGTCGAGGACAAACCTTTTCTCTCATTCAAATCCCGGTCGAGGGCCTATCTTTTCTCTTTAAAAAATGAAAATATTTATACTAAAAAAAATGACCAATAATAATAAAAAAATTATAAATAATAATATGACGCAAGTCAATAAGATCCTAAATTAAAATTAATGTTCAAAGAACTTCGTTCTAGTGTATTCATCGCAAAAATGGCGGGAGCACTGGGGCTTTAGGATCTAAGAGAGAAAAGGTTTGTCCTCGACCGGCAGGGGCATTGGATAGCTCAATTGGCAGAGCGATGTCACGGTGAGACAAAGGTTCCGGGTTCAAATCCCGGTCGAGGGCCTATCTTTTCTCTTTAAAAAATACAAATATTTATACTAAAAAAAAAAGACCAATAATTAAAAAAAATATTACTTTTTTTTTGTTTTATCACCCATATTCCTTGACGCCTATGTCTTTTTATTCTTTACTGTTTATCATTTTAACTAGTTATTGATCCTTTTGGTTATTATTAGTACGAATCGTACAACTATAAAACAAGCATTTAAAAGGGAGCAAAAAATCTTTGGTTACGCCGACCTTCGGAGGGGAAGTTAAACGGGGGTCCTGAGCCTGTACGATGTCAGGCACTCGTTAAGAATCCCTGTCCTAATTAAACCTGGGTAGGCACAATTTAGAGTTCCCACTGTATCATCATCCGATTAGTCATAGCAGCATATAAGTGTTGTTGAGCAAACAAATTTTATATCTCGAACACATGTCGCTACGCGACACCAGCATCGAACAACGCCAAAAGAGCATGTCCCGAATGTTGGTAACGCGAACTCATAAGTGTTTCCACTGTTAAAAATCGCTCAGCCTGGCTAAAGAATTTTTGACTTAAAAAAATTCATCTTGCTGTATTGTTTCTAATTAAATAAATGTATAAATAATTATTTATTATAGAAAAAATATTCCTCCATTTTTTAACAGTTGAGTATAAAAATTATAAGAGTACTATTAACGGTAGTAAAAAACCTAATATAACTAATGAGTAAGTTTATAAAGGGAGGCCGGCGAAGTACAGAAGGCAGGTGTCTAACGCCAAAATGGGGTACTAAAACCTGGATCAGGGGGCGTAGGAGGGTCTAAGTAATGGAGCGGCTGGGGTGCTAAGTAGCCGCCCAAGATAACATTGTAGGCCCTTATCCCAAGGGTGGAAGGGTGGGGGTGACCAGGTACATAATCCATAAGTTGGTTTAGCCGGAGCAGATGTGTCTTCAGGGCTCTGGAAAAGTGTCAGCCTGCATACATCAAGGGTGAATCAATAGGGCCACTGTTTGGAAGGGGTCAGTCGAGTGTAGGGTGTATGGTGGATGAGCCGATGAGTCCCCCTCCAATATGCTACGTAGTCGAGCAGCTCTCTTCTTCACTGTCATCCCACAATAGAAGTTTTATTGTAATTGTTCTACCACTCCATCATAGCCACAATTAGGACAATTATGGATTCGCATTAAAACTCCATAACCGCAATATAACCTCAACTCGACTGCAAGACTATTTTAACCGCACCGTCTCTAGTATAGGTTCCGCAAGTTGTCGCTTCGAGTTAAAGCCTATGTAGTAACGTTAATGTTACACCATTTCTACTAATATAATATAAAAATTAATATTGAAAATAAAAATAATCGTGAATTTTAGTAAGAAAAAAAGAGTTTAATTATGGAAAACGTATTTAGGTAGTCATATCATCAATAAATAAAATGTTTAACAAACATTTCTAAGAATGGATGATAATATAATCTAAACAGTATGCGTTAGTTGGTTCTTTGATTTATATACTATCCGTAATAGTTACTATATACAGTCAGTAATACAATTAATTTTATTTTCGAGAATATTAAAAAGGAAACTAATGAAAATTTAATAATTGTGATTGAACTCGAGGCGACAACCTTCGGAATTAATCCCAAATTAAACATTTTGAGTCGGTATTCATTTAGTGTTTAAGGAATCATTCATAAAAAAATAAACGCTACAACAGAAAATAAATACAGCTGAAGATTTAGCCTAAACAGTACATATGTGGAAATCGGTTCTTTAAAATATAATTACAATTATGATTTTTTTTTTTCATTTTCGAGATTATAATAAGTAGAAATTACGTAATACTGACATTTGACTCGAAGCGACAAATCACGGAACTGATACCGAAAAATGTGAATGTAAACTAAGGAGTTAATCGGGGTTTCGGATATTTAGGATCCGGATTAGTGGGTTTTTCTGCCCTTCAATGAGAATGCTTTTTGATCATTAACGTAGAGATGAAAATTTAATTATCAAATAAAATAAAGTTCTAAAATTGGAGTACTTGGTCTGTACAACATGGAACCAAAATAAAGAAATATTGAATATTTAAACGTTACACATTGTGAATATTTTAAAGTTTGTTAGTTAATATATTTCTCCTACAACCAGTAGGAAATTATTTTAACTAAATCACAATAATCATCTTTAAAAAATTTCTAAATCAAGCGGAGTGAACCCCCATTTCAACCTAGTGGCAAAATACACAGCGTAGCAAGGTTGGAGTGAAATTTTATACCTTTCTTTCAAAAACATGTTACTTTTTTTCCTCTAATTCCTATGTCATTAATTCAGTTAATGAAATGAATTAAAGTCAATATTTAATTACAAAGATATTTAAAGAAAACAGTTGACTTTTATGGGAAATGTGGCAATATTAAGCCGCCATCAAAAAATTCCTATTTACGGTTCTGACATTGGGTGCTTTTTACAAGCCGGCTCAATGTACGTCCTGTTCAAACATTTTAAAATTACTAATAAAATAATTTTATATTATTAATAAACATAATATTATTAAGTTTGAACATGCTAATTTTATAAAAATATATTGCAGTTAATTAGATCATTTTAATGAAAATGTACGCAAAAAAAAAAAAAAAATACCTGACACCATCACGCCGACACAGTGTTTCGTTTATAGGCCAGCGGCCAGGTACTTGAAGGTTGCAATAAATTGAAGAGAGCTGCATTTTTTATATGTTGTAAGGGAATGTCTGACTAGTGGAAATCCAAGATTGCTACCGAAAAACGGATGGGAAAACATTTTGTGACCCTCGAAATTTTCGGAGTTATTTCAGTTTTTAGCCTATATCTCCTAATCGATGCGTTTTTGGTAAACTTAATTTTTAAAGTAGATTAAACTTGATATAATTTGAGCCGCAGCTCTGTAGCTTTAATAGATTCTGAGTTACGTCCCTTTGAAAATTGGTCATTTTTTCCATAAAACCTAAATTTAAGTTTTGGCTGACTTTCGGGAGGAACACGTGATCCTACGATGAGAGTCATGTAAAATGTAGCTGTAGTAAATTTAATTAGCTTTAATTTAAGCACATACCGAGGCCTGTAGGTCTAATAGATTCTGAGTTACGCCCCTTGGTCGTTTTTTCAAAAGAGTCCAAACATAGGCCAGCGGCCAGGAGTTTGAGGGCACATGCCTTCGTGCCCCCTCCCGACAGTTTTTTTAGGTACTGTGGAGAATCCATTATAGTACATAATTAAAGGATAATCACATGGAACGATAGGTATCTAGTTTGGGCCAAATCAGCAATATATGGGATATTAAGATCATGAGGGATGAGTTTGTTTGTGACATAATAAGGAGCATTGCGGATTTTATGAAGGATTTTGGATTGTAAAGATTGGATACGAGATGAATTGGATGGTTTAGTAGAGCCCCAAAGCTCAACTCCGTATGTCCAAATAGGTCTGATAACTGTCATGTAAATGAATCTTTTGTAATTAATTGGGTGTTTAGAGCGTTTCTCCATTTAATTTTGAAGTAGGCGAAAACGTAGATCAGGTTCTTGTCTTTTCAGTCTTGTTTGAGGATTCCAAGTGAGACGTTTGTCCAGATGGAGTCCTAGGTCCGAATTTTTATAATTTATTTTATATTTTTATTTACTTGTTAATTGTGTGACAAATACGAAACCCCAACTTAGCATGTCAAAAATAGTTGTTTGGACTGATGATCCGATGTTTGTGACTAAATTCGCCTTTCGTTAAGAGAAACAAGAAACTGATATTTTCGAATGACGGAGCCAAAATCGATAGGGATCATTTTCTTGTTGAGGAGATAGAAATGAATCGATTAATTAATACATATTTTAATTTTTTGTAAATATACAAATTTTAAAAAATTTAGTTTATAATTTTTACTATTTCTTTTATTAATCTTGTTTTGTTTTTTTACTAAAGTTTGATTGATTTTCCTGGAAAACAAATCATATATTCATTGATTTTGGGCAATACAAGAAGTTTCATGTGAGTAACGATAAACAATAAAATGTTTAGATATATTATATTGTTTTTATTAATGCATAATGTGGTCCATAGGACTTGGTGTCAATGCTAGCGTAAGAACATTCTATGTTTAAAATGTCTCTCTATTTATTTATTTATCTCTGTCTAAAATTGTATAAATGTATTTTTAAATAATGCCGTCCATGGGACTTGGTGGTATTTCTAGCGTAAGAAAACTCTTTGTCAGTACTCAAAGGTTTAGGAGATTCATGGCGAGATCCCATGTATGCCCCCTCTTTCCCTCCCCCTATCAAGGTGTTCTTCCAGCAAGATCCATCTTGAGGGTTCGGAACGGTTCAGAAGCGACAAACGTTCGGTTGAATAGTACAAGAAAAGCAAACTCTCCGCAACACAAAGCGACCTGAGTAAGGATAGCCACTAAGTAGACAAGGATTGTACGGATCACTTTCAGAGCAGGCTATTTTTGGCCCTAAGGTAAACATTGCAGAAGTAGGTCGACAGTTAGAGGGTCTGACTCCTATCTTCACCTAGCCCTTTGTAGGATAATGCCGCAAAACCTCACTAATCCTGCACCAGCCCCCTGCCATTTCCCTTTCAGTTGCACCGCACTTAAGGGTATAATAGTCCAAAGGGACTGAGAAGTAGTACAAAGGGCTTAGAAGTAGTGTAATGTTTACGTAACATGCATAGTCAATGTGAAGTGAAGCGAATTCTAGAACGTATTCAAGGTTGTTTTTTTTTGGAATACTAATAATGCTTCTACACTCGTTTAGAAAATAAAATGACATTTTTTAAAAAATATATTCTCAATGGGAAATGGATAAGGGAACAAAAGCACTGCAGTTTATTAATAACTTCTGTAATAAAACCTATAACTGTAATAAAACTACAACCTACGAAGGGTCTTGGGTTCAGAACGCTAATAAGAGACTGTGCTGTTTCCAAGACATCGGTTGTGAAGGAAGGTGATTTGTCCAAAATCACATTAAACCGCCAGGTTTTTCCCCTTATTAAGAGTGCCCAATCTATACAAAAAAAAAAGAAAAGATGTAATGCTCAAAAAGAATTTTGATGGAATGAAACTAAAAGCATCCAGGTAGACGATGAATCAAAAAATACATACTAGGGGCATAATTCATTTGATGTTTTAGAGGATTTTTCTAAGTGTAATGAAGTCTTACAAAATTTTTCAAGCCAATTCTTGCAATTCTGTAATTTTATGTTTAATAATTAACATATTATGTAATTTATTTTTTATTAAAAGCTACTTGATTGACTCTTGCTTTATCGATTTGACTTAACTCCAGAATGCGTAAGAGAGAAGATTAATATCACAGCAAACTTATCATGGACACGATTTAATTTCCCAGCAAATACAAAACTCTTTACTACTTCAATCCAAGAAGGGTCTTTGGTCCAGTACATGGCAGAGACTGTCTAGGATAACGGTTGAGCAAGGGGGGAGCTATTCGAGATCACGTTCAACCACCAGGTTTTCCCCCTATTAAGGGTATCCACTATATAGAGTATATGAGAGCCCCAGGAGGGTCTCCAGATCCCTCTGGATTCATCTGCAGCCGTTAACAGATTAAATAAATTATCTATCCTGGCCGGATTGAACCCGAAACCTTCTGAACGGAAACTCTACCACAAAGCAATCCCATTCCTAACTGGTTATAGTTATTTTTATTCAATTTTTATAAAAAAAATACAACTCGTAACATTTTTATTTATCGATTATTTTACGCCCTAAAACTTGGCAACATAGACAGTAAATCATATTAGGATTTCCAAAATCATATTATATATTAAATTATTCTCTCTCTTTAACTCTTAATGGAGTTTGAAATCTTTTCTTTAGCGAGGGGTAAAGAGGACCAGGAGGGGCTGCAAAAGAAACACGCAAAAAAAGGAAGTTCCTAATCCGATTAAAAAAAAATGGTGTAATGCTCAAAAAGAATCTTAATGGTATGAAACTAAAAGCACCCGGATATACTTCAATAACAATTTGCGTAAGACGATAGATCAAAAACACATCCTACAATTCATTTGTTTAAAAAACTTTTTAGATAATTTTTTAAAACTTCATTACACTAGTAACTAGTGTAATGATGGATTTAATTTAGAATGTTCTTATTTCAAAACTGGGCTGGGTTATCTCTTGAAAACTTAAATTTAAAACTATTTACATTTGTCCACGATGATAACTGATCATCAATAATTAATTTAATAATAATCATTACTTAGAAGAATATTATTAATTGGATACACTTCCAAATTTTAATGTAGTAATATCTCAAGTTTTGAAGTTATATATCCTTTAGTATTTTTGTTCTAATTTAAAACATAGAACTTAATATTTCCTTAATTAGTTCCACAGGTCTTCGAGTCAAATCACTTGTCAAGTTTTAAATCATTTTTTTATTCAGTAACTATTACTGACTATATATAGATTAAAGGACTGATTAAGACCTACAGTTTAGGTTATGTATATCATCAACTATACTTCGAAATGTTAATTGATACGCTTCTGGATGAAGTAATTACAAAAATATATACATTTTCTTAAAAGATTGGATATATACATTATATACATTAATATACATTATATACATTAAAAATATATACATTTTCTTAAAAGATTAGATTTAAAAACTGTTTTTAAATCCAATTTCTGTCATTTTTGGTTAAATAATTAACATATTATTTTTTTTTCTATTTTTAGGCTAAATTAAAAGTTATTATATAAACTCTTGCATTATCGATTTGATCTCATAGGCATTGAACTGAATGAACTGGCTTTAAATCCAGAATGCATTAGAGAGAAAATAAATTTCACAGCAAACTTAGTGATATGTATAAGAATTAATGTTCCATCTAATTAAACAAATAAAAACATAATCTGTACCACAACAGCCCAAGAAGGAGGTTTAGGGGGTCTTGGGTTCACTACACGGTAGAAACTATGTTTCTAGGGCATCGGTTGTGCAGGTAGGTGATTTCTCAGAGATTATGTTCAACAACCACTGTTTTTTTTTCCCGACTAAGCGTTCAAAATTTATAATACCTAGGTGAGCCCAAAAGGGTCAGTAGATCCCACAGGTTCCAACCGTGGCTATCAACAGAAAAATAATTTATTTACGACAATTGGATTTGAACCCCGAAACTACAGCATAGTAACTCAGTACTCCAGACACTGAGCTAACCCCCACCCCAAGTCAGCTCTTAAAAAAAAGATTGGATTTAAAAATCACTTGAATACAACAGACAGAACACAAATGATATACAATGTAAGACTTATATACATTTTCGATATATAACGTATAGGAATAGATTTTAATTTAAGTATTTCAATTTATTTTGAATGCAATATTATACCATGTTATGTTTTAATAGATAAATAAATAATCAATGCCAAGGCAGTCAAATGTAATATGCTAGGAAGGCCCTTGGAAATAGACTTGAAGTTATTATCTAAGGACTATATATGCACGATTTTCTTCACTTACTATTTATTGAGACATACGTGAAGAAAAACTACATACAGAATATGGCTTTAAAAATCATAAAAACGTCTTAGAAAAGAGTATTTAAGGGGATTACGCCCACGGATTAGGGTTTTAAAACCGCATTAACGGGATTTTTATATTATTGATATCAGCTTATTTAATAGAATATTTCTTTACTGAAGGGATTCTAAAAAGATTTTACGTTGCATTAATAATATTTTTAAATTTATTCCAGGACGTCCCTCGAGAAGAAGAGTGCTGGCAAATGTTAGATCAGCTTAACAAGCTCAGATCACAGGCTCCTAAACTATGACATGGGAACCCCATGTGTCCTAGAAGCCTCTTTATAATTTTTAATACTTATTATTAGTAGAAAAAAAAACAATAATTAAGTGTTATTAAAACAATAATAATTGGGGTGACCTATGGTCTAGTTGTTAGCATAACAACCTACTAATCCAAAGATCGCGGGTCCGTAGCCTGGCAGGTAGCCGTAGGATTTTTTTAAGGCAGTAAAACATTCTTGGTTATGCCGTCCTTCGGAAGGGACGTTAAAAGGCGGTCCCGACACAATACGATGTCAGGTACTCTTTAATAATCTCTATCCTAATTAAACCTGGACAGACAATATTTAGATCACCCGCAGTAGCATTGTCCGGTAAGCCACAGCAGCATTAAGTTACGTTAAGTGAATAAACAAACAATCAATAGTTAACAAAACTTTGAATGCTTAGCGTAGGTTGGAGTAGGGGAAATAATCTTTAAGAGCGAACTATATCACCGTAGAATATTATTTTAAAAACATACGATTATAAAAAATTAAACGTTATAATTATATTAATGAAGTAAGTCCAGACTTTTTGACAAAAACAAACTTTAATGATAATGAATTAAAATTTTTTAAATACTACGCTACATAAAATATTACCAGTGATTTTGATGCCATCAGGACATATGCGAAAAGCAGATGGACGGATAATTTTTCTAGATTTTAGACTATAATCTTTAAGCATGCAAACTATAAATTTTGAGGATGATAATAAATAATAGTAATAGAAAAATATAACGATAATAAAATTATATATAATAATAAAAATTAAATAATAATTATTAGTAAATAATGATTGAAAATCTCCTTCATGACAACGATTAACACAGGCCCAAACAAAATAAAAGCATTTTATGCTAAAATTTGGAACTTTACTGAAAAATGGAAAATTTAAATGTTTAAGTGAAACAATGTAACAGAATATATCATAGAAGGAAGCCTAAATCAATAGTTGACAAGATGAAAACAGTTTGGCACCTTACCAAAAATATTTACAAGAAATCAATATCCATTAATGCAAAACTGAGGCACTACTTAATAATAACCACCCAGAAGTACTGTAAGCAGCAGAATTCTTAATCCTGAAAAAGAAAATTTTGATGCGTGCTCTAAAAACCACAATAATAAAAATATTAAGAAACAATTTGGGACCGATTAAAGAAGGAAGCAATATAGGAACTCAATACGCACATAGAAAAAATGACAGACAATTAGAAAACGAAGAGTTCAGTTCTCTGGACAAAGAATGAACTCTAACAGAATGGCCAAAAGGGTATTCACGTATCTTAAAACTCTGAAAATGTCCAACACATGGATTAAAGAGACTGAAAAGGGCATTGTAGAGCTCGAAGAGTTTCATGGGATGGCATTGAAGGATGTTCTTCTCATAGGAATGAAATTCAGAATGCACAGGGCTTTCAAGAAAGACCATAAAGAAAAACAGATGAAAGAGGTAAAGAAATTAAGAAAACGATAATTAAAACAAACGTAGCCCTTAGTGGACTAATCGAAAAAAAATCAGATAATGAAACAAAAGAAACTTTATCTACATAAATTTTGTTGTAATCCATGAATGGGCAAATATTCGAGAGCCTGTTTTATATTTCCTGTATTAAAATATGGAACAGGCTTAATTATTTTAAACATTTGCTTACTATTTTTTTTTTAAAGTATTAAAGATGGGTGAGAAAAATAAAGTTAATTTGGTCTATGGACAATGATTTAGGTTCAAAACTGTCAATCAGTAAGTTAATACAAAACACAGTTAATACAACATTAAACGAATTTGGATAATAAATTTCTACAATACCAATAGTAATAATACTAATATGACAAGAGTAATGTTTCTTTTTTAAGAATATACGGACATTTTTCTACTAAATGGAAAATCGTTGCCCTAAGCAAATTTTAAACAATAAATTTTAATATTTCTCAATTTTTTGTATGAATAATGAAAAAGTGTTAGGTATTCTTGTCACGCCACAGCTTATTTAGTAATTTAATAATGTAATATTTATTTAAATCAACCTCAAACACCTCAAAACACAATCCCCTGGTATGTCCCTTTTCCCAAATTACAAGTCTTGTGACCAATATTACTTTTTTGCTGTTGATACTAAATAAAAGGTATTAAAATACTTTTAAAAAAAACAGTCAGCATCTTTATAAATCATAATTATATACTTACTATTAAAATTTAATCAAAAAATCTCGACGTGAATGCTGTCCTCAAATTTTTTAAACAGTCCCCTGTTAAAATTTGAAAACCGCGCTTAAGTCAAATTTTGTATTAGCGCGAAACGTTAACATCATGAAATAGAGCGCAATCAGTGTGAAGTTCGTTCGGGTGTATAGATGGGTGTATAGCTGAGCAGTTGCTATTTTCTTAGTGCCACCACAGTCTGCTAGTGAACTACGAGCTTCGGCCGTCGGATAAAACAGTCCCCTAGTTAGCCATTTTTTTCCTATTTTAAGAGTTTTAATTACAAATATTTGTTTAAAAGAATTGATTATTAAGTATGTAGCCGCATTTGTTTCCTTAATGTTATAAGTTTAGATGATTTTGTTTTATTCAATTTAAATGTAAAAATGACAGTCCCCTGTCATTTCATAGTACAGGGGACTGTTTTATAACGCAGGAGACTGTTTTCTTTAGGTTTTTTCAAGTCTGACATGGTAGATTGCGCATCTATGATCAAAATCATTAACAATATCGTCTCTTTCTTAGATAGTATCTCAAAATGCCACCCAAAAAGAAGCCAGACAAAACAAGAGAAGAAATATTAGAATAAAAACGTATAGCTGAACGTTTAAGATATCAGCGACTTAAAAATGACCCACAAAAAAAGAAGAAATGAAAGAAAAAGAAAGACAGAAATAACAAAAGAAAACAGAAAAAGGCAACAGAAAATTAGTAAAGGATATGAGTCGTCGCGAGCATAAAGCAGTAAAAAATCTTGGAAAGACCATTGTACTAAGTATCGCGCAAAGAAAAAAAAACTTGAAAGAAATAGCAAATACTTTTATAAGGGAAAATACACCTGATTGAATTGATCCCCCAGTGAATGTCGGGAACCTTTATGATCATCATTCGCAGGAAGAAAGGAAGAGGCTAAGAAAAACGTGAGGAGATACTGAAAGAAAAAGACCATAAGATTCAGGAATACAAACTGAAATTTGATTACTCTCATACTTAAATACTTGTTGGGGGGTGCAGTAAAAAAACTACCAAATAAGTACCAGACTTATATTTAGTTAGTGCCAACGTTTCGACCTACAATGAAGGCCATCTTCAGGGCGACTGGGAGAAGCGGCTGGGTGAACCGCCTAACCAACAATATTGTTATCATCCAGTCAACTATTTTCCTCTCATACTTAAATACTTGTTCTTATTCATAAAAACGTTCCCCTGTGCGTTTACAACAGTCCCCTGTCACGATTTTGGATAAAGTCGTCTATAACTCAAAAACCAGGACGAAAATAAGTGGGCTTTTCAAAGAGATATATTTAATTTAATATTGACCTTCATTTCATTAACAATCATTCCCAACATTTCATAAAATTTGCTTAGGACAGTCTGTATGGGCAAGTTTCCAGATAGCAGAGAAACACCCATATATTAATTTATTTTGAAAGTCTGAAAGTTAAATAAGGGCGAAAACAAAGAGTTCCATTATTGGTTAAGTGTAAACAAACCGAAATAACAATAGCCCTTAGAGTAGAAGTCAAGAGACGAAAACCTAATTAAAATATGAAGTTTTATTTATTAGCTACGTTATTTATTATATAAGGATTATAATCATTCGTTAATTATTAAAGCAACGCCAAGTAAACCATTAGAGTCATAAAGGGATGGAACAATTGATAGTTAATAATAGCTCTAAATAATGTCTTTCTTTAGGCAAAGTATAAAATAAATAGAGATTAAGATTTTTACTTATTAGCAGGGATGAAATAGAGGTGGACTCCGCTGATACATATAAAATCCTGACGTAAAAATAGAGTAACGTAAAAAGTAATCACTAGACGGGACTTTGAACTACACCTACCACCAAACTAACAATATGCGGAATAAGTACCATATTCTTTCAAGTTTCCACGGCCACTATTAATACAAAAACTTCTGTTGCTTCTTCTGGTTTACACCGTGTCTGGCGAAACGTTGGCAGAAAATTCACCGACAGGATCTAAACCAGAAGAAACAACAGAAGTTTTTAAGTACCATATTATTGTTGAAAAATATAAATGATTATGATTTAAACAAAAATGTTTCAAAAACTTGTCTTTTCAGCTATCCCCAAGTACATCTGTTACAAAAAAAAAGGAACAAAACGTGCTGCAGTACAAAACTCAGGTCAATTAATGAAACTTAGCTAATTAACGGGCGATGGTACGACCTGGCACCATGTACTCGTTAGTCAGTAAAATATATTACCTCACGTAACACTAACAAATTGTACAAGGCCTTTTTGACAAGTAAAATATAAACTAAATAATAATAAAAGGATTTTGTCATTGTTTCAATAAATATTTGCTGAAACAATACAGGTGGCCTCAGAGCTACCCCTGACAGGACCCTGTACATCGAACACCCCTCCCCACCCCTCTCATGTCATGTTCCCTCTCGACAAGGACTGACAGGTTATAATAATCAATAAATTGAGAATTAATAATGTCTCTATGATGCAATGATAATAAAACAATATTAATAGAAACAGAATGTATAGGATGACATTCCTTTTATATTAAATTGAACTTATTCATTAATTTATTTTATTTGTTTAGGTTTTATATATTAGTTGACCTTATATATATGGGGAAGAAAAACGGTCCGGGTGGAGGTCAGAGAAATAATTTCTTTGAAATAAATAAAAACTATTTATTTTAAACAAACGTTTCAAACCCCATTACAGGTCTTCTTCAAGGCTTGATTGACAAGACACAAACAAATTCCAATTTTGAGTTAATTGAAATTTAACGCATCCACTTTATAAAGGCTGAGTGAGCCCCAATATACTATTTAATCGATTCAGTATAAATAATTAATAATATGCCACAGTCGGTAAAAATTGCATGTATTTACTAATCCATCCTTATTTTCAAAATTAAGCCTTAAAAAAAGTTGTCTACATAACTTAATATCTGTTCCGAAAATTTTTCAAATATATTGTTGTTTTAATTCATTATAAATAATCATACATGACACAGGCTATGGAGTAATATTATACGGCGTAGGATCAACGACCCTTTCCGTGATAAAACGAATGACCAAAGTATTTATTTGTTATAAAGTACGAAGTGTGGATTTTACAATAAAAAAGATTTTTTTTTTTAACTTATATTTATACTAACGAGTGGAGTGACCTAAAAATGAATGAATTACAAAATTAAAACCAAAATTTAATATAACAAAAACTATCCATCTATACAAAAATGCCAGGAGTGTGTAAAAATGACTTTATTATCAAGACAAACAATTTTGCAGAGCATTGTATTGGATATAAAAAAAATTTAATTGGATTCTAAAGTATTTATTAATAATACAGCATAACTAGTCTTTCAACTCGCCTAAAACATCTATAATAAAAAGGTCCCATAATAAAATTTGACTGCACCCCCAACTATCTCTATCCTTACATTAAAATACATTATGAATTGGCATAAATTCATAATTTATTTATTAACACCTAAAAACTATTTCAGCAATGTCATATTTTAACGTGTTTCTTGAGTTTTGTCAGGTATTATAAGGTTAGTGACTTTTAAAGTGGAAATACTTTAAGCCTCAAACGGTAAGGCAAGTTTAGACTAGGCTAGGTCCTAGCCTAATGTATTATTGAAGTACACTTCCTCTCTTATTATTATGTATTACACCCGACTTCACAGGCACTCATATCAAGTATGAGCCTAATTATCGAAAAAGCTGTATTAAAAACATATCTTAGTTTTATTTTCGCACAAAAATTAAAATTAATGCCGACTGTTTTAAACATTTCTGAAGAAATATCCAGTCGAACATTTCCATATGGAGTAATTATTCCGCAGGTTGTCGCTTCGTGTTGTCACAACAAATTTTTAAATTTCCATTTGTTTCCCTTTTGATATTTTCCAAAAATACAAGTTATAATTGAGAGGAAACCTGGAATTTAAGCGTCATCTAGGGCATATCACCTATCTGCACACCGTTTGTCCTAGAAACAGTTCAGTCCCAACCTTGTACTGATCCCAAGAACCTTCATGGGTTTTAATGGTACCGCTTCTTTTTTAAGTATCAATGAAAAATACAAAATTTAAATATGCGGTTTCTCGTTGCTAGAATAAATTTATAAAATTGGTTTTCACCTTGCGTAATTTCTTATTGAACATATTAGACAGGTATGTAATAGTAGCGGGATGACTTGACGTGTATTGGTTAGCATAGCAACCTATCCTATACTATACAATGGCCAAGATCGTGGGTTCGCAGCACTGCAAGTTGCCCTAGAATTTTTACAGAACCATTTTCCCAGGAAAAGTAACATGTATTGAACCTATGAACATTCGTGAGTTACATTTTTTTAACACTTAGAGTGCGGGCGACGTTTTAAATTTATTTAATTAATCTGTTCCACAGAGATACCCCACATCAACATTCTGTTTAATTTAAAAGCATAATGGTTTTAATAAAAGAAATGTAAAATCTATAAGTATTGCATCATTCAACACACCAATCCTTGCACAGACTAATTTCAAATAAACTGGAGAAGCCTCCTTTATGATTAGCGTCCGAGAGTCGGGAGCGCTCTAAGGATTAAACAAACTGTAACCCTATAACTCATGAATAGTCTTGGGTTCAGTAAGTGGTAGAGACTGAACTTTTTCTAGAACAATGGATATAATGTAAAGAAAATTTAAAGGCACCTGCCAAGGCACGAACCCGCAATCTGGGTTATAAAATACTTTAATCTGTTCCGCAGAGATACCCCACATCAATATTCTTTTTAATTTTAAAACAATGACACAAAGAAAATGTAAAATCCATAAGTATTACGTTATTCAACACACCAAGCTCCTAGCACAGACTGGAATTTCAAATAAGCAGGAGAAGAGGCACCCTTTAAGTTTTCAAGTTGTTTGCGAATTAGCGACTGACTTGGTCGGAGGGTTCCATCCCTCAGCCCTATAATGTTTCATAATGACTGGTTGGCTTAGGGCGGTAATCACGCCCTCCTTAGCATTTAATGGGATACCAAATCTTTCCTCTGGGGGAACTACAAGCGCGGAGTAGAGAGGGTAGTCCCTAAAAAAACATCGTAATTCAGGACAGAGGGGCATTAGTGGATTAGAGATGGCTGGACAACAGATCGGCGTGTCATGTGTGCCAGCAGATGTCGCCCCTTCCTCCCTCCTTTTAATCACCATTCATTGGACGGGAAGGGGAAGGGAGATGATGTTTCAATCAGTCCTTTGACCTAGCTACTGGCTACCTAGCTCCTTCACAATCTAATCCGTGTCTCTCCCAATTCTACTGTCAAAGGCTCCTTTATATGACCCATATGCTTTCTTGTCAGCCTTCGAAATGGGTGTCGTGCTCTTTGATTTCCGAGTCCTCTGTGTGCCCGGCCCCCTTGTTCGATGCGCGTCGTCCTAACTATAAAATAAGGCCGTTTATGCCAATGATTGAACGGAAATAATCACATTACGTCTTTCCCTAGCACAGTCTAATTGTAACAAGAGGGTTAAAAGTAAAAACCAACCTTTGTAGTATAGTGAGTTCAAACTTAAAAAAACGGATTAAGTGAGAAATTCAATTATTAAATGAAAACGTTAACTATTGCTAATCCATAAACCACGCCCAGTTAATTTTTTTAAATTAATTTAACCTTTGCCTAACATTCCAAAATCCTTCGTAAAATCCATAATGCTCCTTATTTTGTTATGAATAAAGTCATCCATAATGACCTCAATCTTTAATGCTGATTTGGCCCGAACCCAATACCAGTATTTTTATGAAAAATTTTATTTCAACTCAAACCCACTAGTTTCAAACTTAGCTACTTCTTCAAACCCCGAGGTATCTGAAAAGATGATGATCTTGTGACTTTCTAAGTTAAAATTGTTATTTGAGTACTAACACTGGGTAGTTTGTCTACTTGCTTTTTTCCATTCCTCTATGTATCATTCCAGCCATTTACTTGTTGCATTGTCATAACACAGTTGTAAATTTCAAATATTTAAAAAAAAATTAACCCTTAAAATCATATAGACGCATATATGTGTCCGGGAGAAAGCAATCGGTGGGTACTATAAGCGCATATATGCGTTTTTCAATTTTTTCGGTTTTTCATGTAAAATTGTATGAAATTATGATTAAAATATTACATATAACTTTACTATAACATTAGCTACAACATTAACACAGTTGAAATTAACTAAAATATACTGATATTTTTTAATAAATCTTATAGTAGGTACTATTGATATATTCTTCGAAGTAGCCAGAGACCCTAATTAGCAACAATGGCATTCCAGATCTTTTTTCTTATTTTTATATTGAAATAATATACATTTTACAATTCTAATAGATTATCGATACTCTTAAGTGTTAAAAAAATTTGTAACACTACAACTCATGAATAGTCTTGAGTTTAGGACGAGGTAGATTTTCCTAGGATAATGGTTGTGTAAAAATTCTTAGGCCACCTGCCGAGCTGCGAACCCGCGATCGCAGGTTGTTACGCTAACCAATGCACCTCACTAAAACCCACGAAGGGTCTTGGGGTCAGTAAATGGATGAGACTGTACTGTTTATAGTACAAAGGTTGTGCAGGAAGATGATATCAGACTCCACAGGGTCCATCCCAAGTTGTTAAAAGAACAAATAAATAATCTGCAACAGTCTGATTTTGCCCGGAACCTTTGGCAGGGCAACTCAGTTCTCTGCCACTAAGCTAACCCATTTTCCTTTATTGTTAATTAAAGTAATTTAAAACATGAATTGTGAAAATAAAAACCTTATATCTAAAGGACGAAAACTTCGGGTAAAGTATGTAATTATTGACATTAAGTAATAAACTTGGCCACACTTCATCATTATTAATTAATGAATTCAGTCAATAAATTGACCAGAATGAAAATTATTGCAATAATTTTACCGTAAAATGAAATTGACTGAACTAAAAATAAATAAAAATGATTTAAGCATGCTTAGATATTATTGAGCTTTCAACTGGTTTATTGAGCAATATTGCATCGGTCAGGTAAACTAGAGATAGGGACTAATTGATAATAAAGTATTTTCTTTTGGTTTATCGATTTCTTTATATTCTAATAAAGATAAGTTATTTAGAGAAAAAAAAATAAAGCTCATGTTATACCTAAAAATTTTGTGGTTTTAAACCTAATATTAATATTATGTTATAATGTAAAATTAATGTATTTTTTTTCTGAGCAATACAATTTTTTAATTTATGTTTGTTGAATAAAAAACAAAACAAAAAACATTAGCTCAGTAATTAAATAACTTATTACTCAGTAATTAAATTATTATTATGAATGAAATAATAATTAATTCAAAAATCAAATATTGAACACAAATTTAGCAAAATTTAACATCACTCATATTTAGAAAAAATAAACAAGTTAGATAAATCTTAGGCGAGAGCACAACTGAGTTAATTTAATTTTATATCCACAAAATATTTCTTAGATAAAATTTATTGTGTAAGACGGTCTTACAGCAGATATGAATAAATTTAAAAACAACAAGATAATTTAGTAATCAAGACCTAATAAAATAAAGTTAACAAGTTGTTACAATCAAATCAATTCATCCTAAGTAAATTCATATATATCTGCATTGGTACGCCTGGCAATTTTATATTAGCATATAATTATGATCTGAACAAAACATATTGAAAAAAAACTATGAAGTTTTAATATGTATAATTTAAGAAATTATTTTAAGTTTGCTCTTTGTCATTTTGGTTAGTTGCATTTATCACTATTTTTAAAAAAATAAAAAAAGTATTATATATTTTTCATAACATTTAATAATTTATAATAATGAAACATGACTTTTATTTTCAGTCAGTAGAATCATAAAGTTTATTAGAATAAAATAAGCAAAAGGTACAAAACGAATCGGAAATACATAAAAAGGAGATTTTTATCAGCACAAATTAAAAAAAAACTATCTAAAAGTTTGTTGTTTATCATTTTGATAAATTTTTTTATCGTCATTATAGATAATAAAAAAGGCGGTATTATCTGTATAACAGTTATGTATGATAACAGATAATAACTTATAAAAACGAAACGTGGTTTTATTTTTTACCCACCAAAATCATAAACTCTCTGGAGAGCTAACTGCCTAGGGGAATAGTGGCTCCCCCATCATAAGGGAAATCACAGTTGTGGCAAAATCACTGTGACAATGAAACTTTATCACTTACCATTATTATTCAAAACAATCTCCCAACCCTAATTCTATAAGTTGTAATGAAGTAATCACGAGACAAGCTTGAATTGACTCATAAAAAAATTAAGTAACTAAAATTAGAAATAATATGTTATTATTATACGCATTGTATTACTATATACCTACATGTGATTAATACATGTATATATTGTATATACAACATTATACTTGTTAAATTTAAATGAGACAACTAAAATTCCTTGATAAAATTATTTTCACTTTTTTTTTTTCATTTTATCAATAAAACTCCATTAAGCTGAAAAATAATAAATAACAATCATAACCTAAACTGATTAATTAAATTTAAAAAAAATAACTTCGACAAGTTGAATGAAAAACTATTGGTCTCCAAAACTGAGTGTACAAGAGCTTAATCTTTGGAAAAAATGTTGCAATTATCGCCTTACTATATTTTTAACTAGTGAGTTGGTGTGCTACATGTTTAATAATAAATGACAAGCAAAAAACATAATACCATGTCAGTACAGGAACATACTACACCTGAAAAAATGACTAATTCCTAGGGCCTGAAATGGTTTGTTTTTTTACACTATTTTTTAATGTTAACAATAAATAAAATGAAGCTAAAAGTGCTACAACCACTTTTCATTTATTTGAGTGCAAAAAGAATGTTTGCTTTATTTATTATGTTTTTTACACTACTTTTTAATAACAAAAAATCATAATCAAGCCAATTTTTGGTACTACCACTTTTGATTTATTTCAATATAAAAAAAAAATCGCTTTATTCACTATATTTTATGTTTCTAATACATATTGCTGTAAAGAATCTAATATCTTAATGTGAAAATGTATGTTAGCTTGTATTAAATTGATTAAAACAATCATGTACTGCTGATTTGAATAAAAACATTACTTCTGTACCTAAAAATGAAAAAGACCAACAAGAGCAGGTGCAATTCAAATATCTGAAAAGAAATATAAAGAAAAAATATATAAATAATAACAGAAACTCACCCATAATTGCAGTTTCCACCAACCAATGATTGCAGATCATTAATCACCTAAAAAAAGAATTAACATTTATTTTTTTAACTACATACATGAGCATTACAAATAACTAATTGAGTGTTGATATAATCGATTTTTAATCTATATATTAATAAATCAATCGTTAATTTATCCCTGGTTGGCTAACTTAGTTTAAACGTTTTTCCAGAGTTTCCAGTTTTTAAAATTAACATTCTAAATTTTTTTTATTAATTTTATAAATTTTATAAGTGGACTATCCCTCACTATTTCTATTGGATATCCCTCAGAAATAATAAGTACCCTTGAAGTTCTTTTTTTTTTTATTCTCCTCGCCGCTTAAAAATATTAAGCGAAAATATACTGACACAAATGGGCTCGTTATTGCTAATAATGAAAATATCTAATGATCATGACTTTCAGAAATTATCGCCATTTCTTATAAGTAAATTTCTATCAGGTCTGAAAGAGAACTAATTAAATTAAATTAATAATTAATCTATCAATAATTTTTAAAAAATGTAAAATAAATAAAAACAACTGAGAAAACGGGTTGCTGCGGATTGAAAGAAAAACGGATAAAAACCAGAAAAACAACTCAGCGAGAAATAATTTGGTGGCGAATTCCTATTCGGTTATCTTTTCACAATACTCCTAAATTACTTATCTAGAAATAGAAGAAATTAAAAATGAATTATAAAATATAATTAACGACATAAGGCTTAGCGAACCCGAAGGCTCATTGCCGATACCACTTATTTTCGCTTACTAACTTACACCTTAATACGCAAGATCACGATTAACGCAATTATCCCACCTATGCCACAGTCTACCTCTCAGACGTTTACCATTTGGCACACACTTTTTAACTTTTCAGGAATTCATTCTTTACTCACATCAACTTCATAAGCATACTTTAATCTTTCCAACGATATGATAAAAAATTATAAAAATTAACGATGCAATAAAAAAAAAATCTAGCGTAAGTCTAACCAACATTGTAACATTCCCAACATTGAAAAATCTTGAAAAAATGTTTAAATTCCAAACGATCTTAGTTCAACAACACTTTCCTAATCCTATGAGGTCGTTAAGTTGTTTGGGATTTTCTCATACAACTAACTTATGTAAATCACAAAATTTTTTTTTTGAAAAAGAGACATTGGAATTCAAACGAATACTGTATATAAGCATAAAACAATAACACAAATTCACTAAGAGTTGAAACTAATTATCATAAGCCTCCTCTTTTGGATTTTTTAACATAAACTTTCTCAATACTACTAAATTTATTCCTTATTCACATACATAATCCTTCTTTAACCATCCCCTCCTCAAATCCCTCCTACCTAGCGCTTCACGTTTGAAAACTCCAAATAAGAAAAATCAACTCGGTGCTTAAACTTTCCCAACGAAGTTGTTGTGCGTGTCAACTTGTATATAACCATAATTCACTTGAGAATTTCACACAGAAGGAGAATTTACTCTCATAAAACTAAAATAAAAGACAAAAGTTTATTTGCCAAATGCCATAAAAATATCATCACAAACACCATTGCCAATGGTGAAATTGTATTGAATAATTACATATGTTTAATTATAGTATGTATTTAAAAAACATATTGATGAGCTCATGATTAGTAAAATAAAAAAAAGAAGTAAATAAGCTTTTTGACCCTTAATTAAATAATTTTGATAATTTATTTCTTCAATATCTTGATGATTAACCCATCAGCTTACTATATTTACATATATAGGCAAATCAAATCATAGATTATAGATGATTATACATATTCATTTAAAACATCAAATATTAAGTTGATTGATAAATCATGTTTTTCTGTTAAAACGTTAGTTTTGACTAATATCAAAGTGTCAGAAGCAAGAGTAACATGGGTTTTCTATGGCAAAAGTTATTGAAATTACTTACTTTAAAGTCAGTGAGAGTCTTAGTTTGATTAGGAGATGGCAAAGAGGGGAATTAGATAAAGGGATAAAGAAATTGTTTGAGCCTCAGGTGTGCGTAAAACCCAGAACCCAGAGCCAAACCAGTGCACATACTGTTCATCTCAAGCCAACCCCCCTAAATGGCGAAGGAGGGTTCAAATTCAAAGATCAGCTGTGAACTGTAAAATTTAAGGTATTCCCCCCTTGACATACAGTGTTAAATTAGAAACAAAGTTAAAACCATGAAATTTTTGTAATATTGTGAGGTGCGAAGTAACAAACTTAATGTAAGAAAACAAACCCGAATCAATGGAAACAGAAGTTCAGAGCTGTTTGTACCAGATACTTTATTTTACCATTCCACACAACCTCTAGTTCACTTGGTGACAAGGGAGGGTAACCAGATAAGATGAGGGCAACATAGAACAAACAGGGGGAAATAGCAACTTGGGGGAAAACTGATAATCAAAATAGAAATGCGGAAAACTACCTTTCATAGAACTAAACATGTTAACTGAAAAAGGAAACCAAAAATTTCCTAAGACTGGCAGTTTTTCAAGAATGATCCTTCTAAATGTAGTAAGTTTAGAGATAATGAGCATATGTGAAGAAACAAAGAATAAGATAAAGCATTGAGAAAAATATTTTGTACAACTTTACAAAGTAGCCACATTGTTATTGTTAAAGCCTAGAACCTATTGCCTGTTTCCAAACTCATCTAAAGATGGCCTAACTCTCCTAGAGGTGACAGCTTTTAGTATTAATACTTTCCATAAAAATTGACAAAATATGCATCTACTATTTTCTACCACCATTTTGAAAACACCACTTTCTAACACTGGTCAAGTTAATAACATGTGGGTATCCTAATAATAAAATCCCTATTCCAATTAAACCAGGATAGGCAAAATTTAGAGCTCCCAATGTAGTATTGTCCGATCAGCCAAAGCAGCATTAAGTGATGTTTGAACGAACAAACAAATAAATCTACAGACCCTCCCGGGGCAAAACCAACTTCTAAAAGGTCTGTACCCTTAATTGGGGAAAAAACCTGGAGGTGTCAGCCAAATCACTCCCTTATGAGGTGATTATAACCGAAGGTTTAGAAACAGTTCAAATTCAACAATCTATTGAACCCAAGACCCTTTATATGTTGTAGTGGTACAGGAAAAGTCATTCCCTAACCTGCATGAATTAAAACTAAGAAAACCCAAACATATGTATAAGAAATAGTGGTGGTAGAATTAAAAAGCTATAACATTCATTGTTTTAAGTAAAAATTCATTACTTCAATAAAACATTAATTCAATATTCACTAATGAATATACTATGTTACTAATCATCTTAATTAATTGAATATAATTAATTTAACATAACTAAGTACAGATTAAAACTAACAAAATGTTCATTTTAGATAAGGAAACTTTCTACTCAGACTTACAAGGACTGATTAATAAAATCAACGACAAAGGATGGTTTGCGATACTGAGTAGACTTTAAAGCTCGAACAGGTTATGGTTCTACTGCTGATTGTGGTGCCCTTTGACTACATGGGGTGGAAGAGAGAAACAAATGGTACAGGCAACGCCTTATCAATTACTGTGCGGTCAATGACATGCTCATGGGTAATTCCTTCTTTCACCACAAAGGGAAAATAAAATAACACTCCCCAAAACTTAAATCAATAATGCCTAGTCAGAAATCATTGCAAAGGAGTGGCCCATTAGGAAAAAAAAGTAGCATGAGAGAGGTTTGGAAAAGGCCTCGATGAAGACCATCGTAAAAGCATTAAGAATTTCTGGCATAAAGAGAAGAAATTGAGAGTGAAAAGAAGTAAGCCAGTGAAAAATGCCAAAAGACTCAATCGGCAAGAGATTCACTGAAGAGAAAATATTGGAACTAGGGAAGCAATTCTATCAGATGCACTTCTCTGATGGAGAACCAACTAACCCAGGAGAACATTTGCTAGGAAGTAACATTCTTGAGAGCCTAGAAGTCATCTAGGAGGATGAGGTTGAATATACCATCCAAAAAAAAAAATACCACATTACATTTCACAGCAAAAGCATGAGACAGAAATATAAATATAAGCATAGCATTTCTTGATCTAAAAGCAGCAAAGCAGGCTGAAAGCCGCTCAACAAAAACATTGGATGGTCGTGGGCAAATAGAACTTGAGAAATGTTAATATTCAAAGCCTGTTGTATGCATATGATTGATTGCAGGCTCAAAAGACAAGCTGCAACTAGCCCTGGTAGAATGGGAGAAAGAACTTACCTGCAAATCAATAGAAAGAAAAGAAAAGTCTTAGTGCTATCAAGATAGGAACAAGATGTCCATCTGATCTGTAATGGGGAGGTACTTGAAGTTATAGAAGAATACACCCACTTGTGGACAGTCATCAACAACAGGGGAAAAATTAACCCAGAAGTAGCAAACAGCATATCCAAACCCACCCGGGTTTAATACCTTATCTAAAACAGTATATTTGGGCATAGAGATGTTGGTAAGGAAACGAAAATGCACATATACAAGTAACTTTACTTCCCAACCCTCACTAATGGAAGAGAAGCAAGCTAGATGTGTGACAGCTGCAGAGATGAAATTCGTGCAGTCGTTGGAAAGACCATCAGGTACCGCATCAGGAATGAAAGCATAAGAGAAGAGCTGGAAGTAGCAGAGCCAAGGGCTTCCATAAAAACCAGACAGCTAAAGTGGATTGGCCAAGTTTGTCAGCTGGAGGAAGAGAGAGCCAAGGAAGGTCATGGAAGCTATACCCTCTGAAAGGAGGCAGAGAGGTCTTCCCAGAGTGTCCTATCCGGAATACATTCATAATTTCCAAGAGAAGAGAGGCAAAACCTTTCAGGAAATGAGGCAGCTAAGCAGGGACCAAGAGGCTTGGGTGCATTGGGTGGAGGCATGAAGAATGATGGCATATGAAGGAGTCAATGTTCAAAAAGTTTATGATCTGGTTTTTATTGTTGAGTAATATTGCCAAGGTTTCAATAAGTATTAAATACATAAGATTTAATAGAGATAAATTACATATAACAAATTCTCAGTAATAACGATTTTTTTTTTAATTAAGTTAAATAAAATAAAACTCTTATGAGGGAATAAGTACAGGTGAATATTAGTGTGCATTGGCCTACTAGCCAATTTTTTTTTTCATGTGTTATGGATGGCTATTCAGGTACCAAATACATGTTTAATTTTAAAAATAACATTAGATTTTAATTTAATCAAAATTTAATACTGGTTGTTATTATTTTCTATAGAAAAATTATTAAAAGATTTACTTAGTTTTATTTTTTTATTATTAATTTTTTTTTTAAATTATTAAGAGTTACTTAGTTTTATTCTTTTGGTAAAAAAAATAATGAGGTAGGACTCATGCTTTAAAGCCTAGTCCCTAAGTTTGTCATGTATCAATTTCATTAAGGTTCATATAACATTATTATTGAGCATTAGAAAAATAAAATTGAAAAAAACAGGGCCAGAATTATTTCTTTATAAAAACCGATATAAATCTATAAAAAGATAAAATGACTTGAATATTTTCATTGAATCTTAACACCACAATCATATGGTTGTGGCTGGTAGAGAGATCACAGCCTAGGGGATGGTGTTGCTCCCCCATCATTAGGGATCACAGTTATGGCACAATCACTATGACAAAATTTATCAATTCTCGTCACTACTTAGCCAAGCATGTGAGAAAAATTCATCTTTTTTTTAATACCATAAGTTAAAATAATCAATTAATTAATAACATAATTGTACTTGAAAAACCTAAATCGACCTCTAACAAAATAAATAAAAATTTAAACAATTATGTTTTATAATATTAAATAAATGTAATTTTTTAATATAATACATAACAAAAATATTGTAACAGCTTCACACCCAATAGGTCAGCGACCAGGTGTTTGAAACTTGCAATAAATTGAAGAGAGCTGCATTTTTGATATGTTGTAAGGGCATGTCTGAGTAGTTAAAATCCAAGTTTGCAACTGAAAAACCGGATGGAAAAACTTTTGGTGGTGGAACAATTAATCAACATCGAACTGATTTGATATTACTGATTTTTATTTATTCGGGTTTTAAAAACATCTTTGATTCAGTTTTTTTGGTGATTATTTCCTACAGTTTATACACAGTCTGATGAGACAATAGAGATTAATCGTCTGAATAAGAAAAAGTATAAGCCTTTGTGTGTTCATGTTCTATTTATCTAAAGAAAAACATTAATTGGAGAATGGAGATAGTTGGGGGGTGCAGTCAAAAAAACAACACCAAATAAGTACAAGACTTATATTTAATGTGTGCCGACGTTTCGACCGACCTTGTAGGCCATCTTCAGGGCTATGAGAGAGAAAACAAACAGAACAAAAAAATTGCCTTCTCTCCATAGCCCTGAAGATGGCCTACAAGGTCGGTCGAAACGTTGGCACACATTAAATATAAGTCTTGTACTTATTTGGTGTTGTTTTTTAGACTGCACCCCCCAACTATCTCCATTCTCCATTGTATCATCCAGTCAACTATTTTCCTCTCTAACATGAAAAAACATTAATTCAAAAACCTTAACAAGCAAAAAATCAAACCGACTAATTCACTACCCAAAAATATGAACTAGAACACAGTAAAAGTTTAAGTAATTAATTTTTAAATTTAACCTTTTAATATTTTTAACACCTAATGACAATAATGCATTTAAACAATCTAAATAGTATTAAAACACAAGAAAATTTAAAATTCATTCTTGAATAAAATTTTAAAAAATATGAAAACACAAGAAAAACTCACTTTAACTGTTGTTTCGCCAACAAATGTAGCTCCTCCTGCATTTTCAAACACTCCAACATAAACAGCATTCATTATGAAAATTGCCAGCTGATTTTGTCAATTGGAACTTGAGAATGTAGTTCAACTACAAAATAAAACAAAAAATGAAAAAAACACAAATAAATATTGTAATTAACAATTTAATTAGATTAGTTACAGTGAAATTGGAAAAACCCCAATGCAAAGCCTCCTGTTTAAAAAGTCTCCAGTAAAACACTCACTTACATGGAGATACTGGAGAATTTTGGAACAGGCTTTGCATTGTGGTTTTTCCAATTGCACTATAATAAATATTAGTGTTTCTTTTTGAGTTTTTTGGCTCTATTATATTAATTTAATTAGATATTTATAATAGCTTCTTATAAAATTAAGCAGGTTTAAAAAGTAAAAGGGATTAGGAAAGAGCACATTTCTTTTTAAATTATATACCTTTACTGCCAAAAAAATAAAAATTAAATTAAACATAGAGAAAGGCTATAAAATTTTCAAATTTCCATCCCTTTTTTCAGGGTTCAAAAATAAATTCTGGCTCCAAATATTTTAAGTTCACCTCGGAATTAAGGTACATCAATAAAATAAAAAAATATAATGGAGAAAATATAAAGTATAAAGATGGCACAGACACCTCTAATGCATTTAGTAGTTTTCTTGGATTTTAGATGGATTAATAAAATGTTTTTGATAAAATTCAATTAAGCCCTATATGATTCTATTTCTTGAAAAATGCAGCTATCAACAAAAAGGTATTTGATTTTAAAGTATAAGAATATCTAATAAACCATGGAAATTTTAAGGAGCAGAATAAATTAAGTAAATAAAAGTAAGAAATAGATAAGTACTGAAAATAATTACCATCTAGATGTATTTAATTTATTAATAAACAGCTGTTATAACCAGAAATCAACACAATTCTAAAACATACAACCCAATATCAAAATAACCTTCCTCTGTTCTGAAAATAATAATAACCAAATATGGCCACTACAAATAATAGTAATCAGTATAATAATTAAATCAAATCACGTCTACTACAAATTTATTTGAAAATCATAAGTATCCAACTTAAGAACCTTTGGATTTTGCCGTAATTATTTCACTTTAATAACAATAAATATATCATTAAGATTGCATCTTAAAACTATATTTTAAAGTACATATAAACATTAAAAAAAGAAGTAAATTTTAAAATTAGGAGTTGATAAATGATAACTGTTTTCAGAGAATAGGGTAGCGTCACAACAAAGCAGTGACGCCAACGACGAACAGTAGAAAATTAGTTCCATCTTGCCATTAAATTAGTAGAAAACGGTAAATGTATCCTCGCCAATGGATACATAAAGCAATCCATAAATAAATCTAAATTTATTTTAAATGTCACAATATTGCTTATTAGGGAAAATATAAAATCAACGTATTTTAACAAAAAATAAGAGAAAAACGTAAATAAAAAGTAAAAATATTAAGATTAGTAAAAATTTAGAATGTAATTCAGATTAAAATAAATAATAGCCACGCACTGATGTAAGAGCCGATACATTGGTAAATACATTCGGTTGACAAAGATGGCGAAAATGGAAGCGTCCCTTCTTTTCCATGTGTTATTAAAGTACCCCTTTTTAAAAAAAAAAACTACAATTTCTTTATGTAACCTCGCTATTGGATTCATAAAGCAATCCTTTCGTAAATCGAAATTTATTCGATATTAGTTACAATGTTTCTTTGGAAGAAAAAAAAATCAGCGTATTCAACAAGAATATGAGAAAAACGTAATTAAAAAGTAAAAATAATAACGGATTTGTAACAAATTAAATTGTAAATCAAATTAATAATAATGAATCACTCACTCATGTAATGGCTGATACATTAGTTTAAGTTTCAAGATGGCGAAATAGAAGCGTCCCTTGTTTTCGAATTTTCATCGAACTACCCTTGGTTTAAAAAAAACGGTAATTTTTACCTGGATAATTTCTCTATGTATCCTCGCAAATGTATACATAAAGCAATACATGCGAAAATCAAAAATTATTCGACACTAGTTATAATAATGCTTCTTTGGGAAAACAAAAATCAACTTATTTAACTAGGAATAAGAGAAAAACGTAAGTAAAAAGTTAAATTACTAACAGATTTGTAACAAATTAGATTGTAAATCAAGTTAATAATGAATCACTCCCTGGTGTAAGGGTTGATACTACTTTTAGCTGACCAAGATGGCGAAAAAGAAGCGTCCCTTATTTTTAGTTTTTCATCAAACTACCCTCTGTTTTAAAACAAATGGTATTTCTTACCTGAGTAATCTATTTCAGCCGATCAAATGTGTTTCGATTACATTGTACCGAATTTAAAAGAAAAACTAATGATAGTTTGTAAAAAAAAAATATGGCGGACCGCGATTAACAATGCAAATAATCTGTATGCTGGCTGACACTAAACTGCCGAATTTTGTTTATACACCCTGCCCGACCTCTAGTGGCCGTTAGATAAAATTATTTTGAATAATTTTTTAATTATTATAAATTAACAACTCCAGTTGGTTTCTCCACTTGTGGATTAAAAATAAGAAACAGGTCGAATAAAAATCTGATAGTATTTCTGGTTTCCGGATTTCAAAATTTTAAAACCGTGGATAAAACTCCAACCGTTGGAAGAATTTATAACGGCCATTAGAATGACTTGTCCAAACACGCACTTCCGGAAGTTTGTTGTTACATCGTTTTGATTGTTTGAACCTAAACTTAATCGTTTTAATAAATAAATATAACAATATTATGTTATTTCTTCATACAGTAACTAAAATAGGGAAATAAAATGGTTAATTTTTATAGGTACCGGAAAATGGTGGGTGAATACAGGGGCAGTAAAATCAAGCCCCCCCCCCCGCAAAATTTTAAGTTCCGGCACTTCTAATAATTTTAGCCAAAGTTTTGCGTATATGTGTGTGTGTGTGAAGGTATTTAATAAATACGGATAATAATAATTAGGCTTAGCAAACCCGAAGGTTCGAAGCCGATACCACCAATCTCTGCTTAAAAATTTCCTCTACGGACCACTACCCAAACCAAAATCCGCCGGATTACTCTTACGCTATCCTCCCACCAACGTCTCAGCCTACCCATCATACATTTACTTGGGGCATGGTGCTAATTCTTTTTTTTAGGAATTCCTTCGTAACCTAATAATCATAATCACAACAAGCATAATGTAGGAGTCTGAAATAAAGTTCTTTTTTTTGTATCACCAGTTGTGGCACTCCCTCTCAAGATAATTAGTTCCACCTATTTCTGTGATATTAAATCGTGTTTTATTAATGGTTACAAACGGAAGAAGGATATAAACATTAAAAACTAATTTGTAAATTAAGATATAACAGATTCTAAAAGGAATACAAAAAAATAATATAAAAACGCTGAACATTTATCTCCATTTGGTGGACTACAAACGAGGTTTTATCACTCTCTGAGATCGGGAATGATTTTATCTCAATGGGCCAAGTCGTAGGTACTACGGACGGAACCAGCCGGAAAGTTCGGGGAGAAAAAACTTCATGCGGTAGACAAAAAAAAAAATTAACAATTTCACCTAAAAAGGGAAACGGAGTTCTTTGGTTTTGTGGTCTAACCTGCTTACGGTTCTTCCACAAATCCCCTTCGACAAAGGCAGGAAATCATAACTCGCTCTTAATTTGATTATTTACATGAGTATTTTAAGTATGTAATTAACACTAAGTGTACTGCCGCAATAACTATTAACTATTCAATGATAAATAACAATAAAATAATTCAATTATTATTAGTGATAATTTATATTATGGAATTCATGAATGTGCAAATTAAGGACGGCAATTACACACACTTATTTGATATTTAGGAAGCGGTGTAGCTCAGTGGTATAGCGCTGAGATGCCGTGCAGGATATCCCGGGTTAAAACCCAGCTGTGGATAATTTATTTAATCTACTAAAATTGACCCTGTGGGATCTGAAGACATACTCAAGGTATACCCAAACTCGTATAAAGTAGGTATCCTTAACTGGGGAGGAGGCTGGTGGTAGATCTCGGACAAATCACCTCCCTGCACAACCGTTGTCCTTGATACAGTACAGTCTCTATAATCTTCTAAACCCAAGACCCTTCAAGATTTGTTTAGCTTTTGTCATTTAACTTTATACTCTGAGATTACTAATAGTAATACCACATAAAAACATATAATGTACGAATCCTACAGGTTGAAATTATTAATACATACTATACTTTGATAAGCTAATTGATTATATACATAAAACACGTGTTAACGTCTAATAAAATATTTCATTTTACTTAAAATTTCCCATAACTCCAGCTTTCATCAGATCATGATAAGAATGTTTTTGTTTTATTTGGTGAAAATAATTATTATTATTTTAAAAAAAGCTTGTGTTAAGTATATGGTTTGGACTATACTTTTACTAAGCCAATGGCTGTTGAATTGAAAAGAGAGATGGTCATAACGTTGTGGTCCACACGTTTGATACACCTAATTTAATGAATAAATACCAGAAAGTTGTGATATGACCAAAAAACAGTCAATATTTGTTTTTAGAGTAAAAATTGCAGGAAAATATGTCCAGTTACTCCATTACTGGATATTACTTGAGAGCTCAGCTAAGAATAGCAGAGAATAGAACCTTCTTTATTCAAGAAAGGTGAGTGGAACGGAGTGGAAATAATATCTGTCCCTATAGGAAAACAGTAAACATTGTGTTTGGAGTGAGCATTTGCGAGGGGAGCACTTGCGACCTTGCGCTCCATGGGCAGGAGGCAGTAATGAATGCTCCTGCCACGCGCCCACCGGCAGCCGCGCATTAATTGTCAACTCTGACTCAACTGTGCGTCAGGCCACTTCTTTCTCCAAACCATCAATGAATTCCTGTTAAATTCCGTGAAACACTTCCAATAGGGAACTACTTAATTACTTAACATATTTATGATCAATTAAACTGAAGCGTCTTTTTTTTATTTTATAAATGAAAATTTCATTAATTACCACGCTGATATTAGAGCCCTATTATTTAAAATTTCATAAATTTATTAAGTAAAATCATAACAAAATATATAATTTAATTATATAATAAACTAACATCTGACATTCAGTTGACACACCCTACCATTAAACCCCTTTACCCTACTTTGATTTTTTTTTTTTTAATAATTCCTCAAAGATATCTGATATTAAATCTCCAAAACTATTCAAACACTTAAAAACATTGTTAAATTAACCATTACAGACTCAGAATGCAGTATGAGGATCTATTAATAATGAATTATAAACTAGATACCCTCTTTTCTTTGATTTACCTGGTTTTATTATTTTAATATTTAGAACTGTATTGTAACAATATAACAGGTAATCATAATGAATGATAAATAATGACATAGTTAAAGAACGCTAGAAAAACTACCAAGGGGACAACAACTCATCAACTATATCTACTAGAAATGAAACCCATTACCCCTTTAGAGTCTTATAAAAATGCATACTTAATACTTAAAATGTTTTATAAAAATCAATACTTATAAAGAATATTTAACTTTATTATAAAATTTATGGAAATGGGATAATTGCTATGGTTGGAAAACTTAATTGTGCCACTCTTTCACTACTCCTCCAAGAAATAAAAGTTTAAGATTCGTAACAGTTTTTTTTATGTAACATTTATGTTTATTAGTTAATATTAATTTGTCTTATGAACCAAATTGAAATCGCTGATACATTGTATTCCAAATTCATAAATCAGGAGATAAGAATAACCTAATAGGAAAGGAATATCACATTCAAATGCTACGGATATATATGATAAAAAATGGAGGGACACAATTAGCAAAAATAAATTAAATTGAAAAAAGAATATCAACCAGGAACTAATATTATACCACAGGCAATATTTGTAATTTACATCATATTATTAAATTTAATCCACAAAAGAAAAAAGTATTAAGAATGTTTTTCCATATATATCTTACAGACTAACAATTGTGCCTATTCAAAATATTCTATAATGAACCTCAAAACTAAAAAAGTCACTGACTAGAATATCGCCCCTCTAAAAATAAAATCAACCACCCATGGCCTGCTTGAATAATAACCCAGGAAAAAATTAGTGATGATATAAAAAAGTATGTTCAGTGGGTTTTAATGAGGAGGTAATCAAAAGAATTGCAATATCAAATGAGGTAGTAACCAAACAAACTTTTAAGTCTCTTTTTCAAACAATTTAAATATTTATTCAGCAACTATATTCTGCAGATGAAATAAACTCCATCTCTCCAAAGAATAAAGAAATCCTCTGCCTAGATTGGTGTGGAATTGAACAGAAATCCAAATTTTTTATTTTCAAAACAGATAACATAGTAGCAACTTTACTTAAAAAATGGTACAAGAAAACGTTCACCATAGGATAATATATAACAAATTCTATCTGGTTAAGAATCTTGGTTTAACTTGAGAATTCTATCGGAAGAGTAAAAGCCAACAGCACTTGTACAAACCGGGACAAGAAAAAGGGAACAGTTGATTTTTTCCATTGATTAAATATTATATTTTTAACATTGTATTAACAAATAAAATGTAAACATACTTTGTTTGATGTAAAATAAACATAAATGGGAGAAGATATTGTACAAAGGATTGACCACCATCCAACCGAGACAAATATAAGTGTACACTTTTTTTTTTAACATAGGTAAATAACATTGACCAGGCCAGTTGAATAACGATTACAGCTGTATGGAAAAAGAAAAATAAATAAATAAAACTATTAGTAACTGAATAACACTGTCCAAGTCAAGGAGGAGGTGTCATCCTTAAGGGAACAACAGATTCCAGAGATTTCTTGATTGAAAGGCTTGCTGAAAGGGTAAATAGCAAAAATCATCTATCATTAATTTGGGAAAAATTGCAGCCATGGATTTCTTAAATTTTCCAGACAGATTTTTTCTCTCTACACCTTCACAAATCAAAAGTAAAGATGAACAGATTCCATGAGAGGGGAATCAAGTTGTTGGAGTGGTCTTCTCTTCCAAGCTAACCTGAACCCCATCAAGAACTTTTGAGAATATCTGTCGGATAATGCTACCAAAAAAGGAGTCCATAATTCCAATGCAGATCTGATGGATTGTGTCCAGAAGGCAGCGAGAGTTGTATAGTAACTCAGAAAAAGCCACATATTTTGAAAAATCTGCCTTTCTAAGAATAAAAGTATTAGAAATGAAAAAGGATACAATAAACTATTTAACCCGATTAGTAAAATTATTTACCAATAGTTATTTTTTAAAAAAAGTGTTCACTTTTATTTATCTTGGTTGACATCAAGGTCAATCCCTTGTACATCTTCTCCCACTAGTGATAACTTACATCAGACAAAGTATGTTAACAGTTTATTTCATAATACATTGTTAAAAATTATAATAAAAAATATAATGTTCAATCAATGAGAAAAAATCAACTGTACATTTTCAGATAGATGAGTAGCTAAAAGTACCCTTTAAATAGATCCATATCATAGCAATTAATATGAACGATTATGTTGTTCAAATGCAGGGGGATCTTGAACTAAAGACTTGAGGCCTGAAACAGAGAGATACCCAGCTATGCCACTGATTCAATTGGGTTTTAGAAAAGATAGTTAGAAAGCCTAACAACAAAGGCAATTTTATTCCACAGATTGTCGCTTTGAGTTGAGTCACAAGTTTTAACAATCATATAACATATTTCACAACAGGCTTGTCCAATCATTAGGTAAGTGCAAATGATTTGGACTTTGTACGAGCTTATTAATTCCCAGTAATGAAATAATTCATAGAGGTAATGGGTCTAGACATCAATAAAGAAAATACTATGTATATTAAAAAAAGGGAATTTATAACTAATTATTTCTAGGAGCATGAATAAATGTCATTAGAAGTTTAAAAAAGTGGATCATTGTACTTTTTGGGAAGAATTATTTGCACTTTTAATAATTTATTCAAGGTAATAGCACAAAGAAACAGTGCTAATAGGGACTATATTGGGCTTTGGAGATATCTAAGGATCACTTTTTTTAGACCGAAGAATTGAATAATTCTATATCACAGACTAATGAGAAATTGCACACGTTTAAATAAACATAGACCATATAAAAGATCATGAATAGGGGAATAGAAGGGGATCTGTTTCGCAGGTTGTCGCTTCGAGTTGCATTAAAAGTTTTAACAGATCTATTCACTTGTATTTTCAAAAAATAAAAGTTATCATGAGCTTTAGTATGGAAAAGATAATGTAATTATGGGTAATGAGTAGATTGTGCTAGTAATTCCATCAAGAGATCAAAGTTTCAAGCAATATTTTTAAGTATAGATGATATATGTTTTTTAAAACGATCATTTCTGGATCAAAGGATTACCGAAGTATACATATTTCCCATAATTACATTCTCTTTTCCATACTAAAGCTCATGATAACATGTATTTTTTGAAAATATTAAAAGGAAACAAAATTAAAACTTGTTGATTCAATTCGAAGCGACAGCCTCCATAACAGATACCCTGGCATTCCCTTAGTCATATTATTACATACGGTCTTAAGTATAAAAAGAGTCCTTAGATGCCTCCGAAGACCAATACAGCTCATGATAACTTGTATTTTTGGAAAATATAGAGAATATAGAGAAACAAATGAAAAGTTAAAACTTGTAAAAAAAGTAAAAAAAGTTTAACTCAAAGCGACAGCCTGTGGAATAATTACCAATAGCAGTCTTTGTAAGAATGATAAAAACTAGAATTTTGGAGTAGTACTCTTATTCTTTGACATCTACGGTCGAATTTTGGAAACCGACAGTAACAGGCTAATTTTAATTTACAAATAACAAATTATCATATCATTTTAGAGTACACACTTTACATTTGTTGTAATAACCCACATTAAATATGCATTATGGAGGATTTTGGGCCTTTAAAATCTGGTTCTTATAATGAGCTTAATATAAAAAACAATGCATATCTTAATTATTAACATATCTTGAAATAGATAAATTCAATTATATGATAAAGGATTTAAAAAGTTTTATAATTAACTGATACAGATTTACTGACATTTATATTGGTAACCAATGAAAGAGTAGAGATCACCTATTAAGGCCCTAAACTTATATATTAAGAATAGGGAAGATAAAATTATATATATATATCCAAGGATTTTAATTAAAATTGAAGATGTAAATGTGAATTTATGTTATGAAACAAACATTTCAATCTGGGAAAAAATTAAATTTTATTTATATTTTTTATCGATTTTAATCATGTTCATCAAGTATCAAGAAAAACAGTAATTTCATCACAAATAGAAATAAAAAAACATATCAAATATATATTTTAATAATGTGCATAAGATTTAAATTTGTTGTTATAAGTTAAATTACTAGAAATAAATAATTTGGTCCCTATTTCACACAATAATCCATTTTAAAGCGGCCTAATATTCAAATTTTCTTTCGCTTTCTTTATTTAATTACTGATTATATAAAAATTTGGTAAATAAATTCCTACCTTAATTAATAAAGCTTCATCATTATATAAAATGTTTTCCACCTTCTCGATAATAATTCCTACAAATGGAGGGAACAGCCGTCTGTAGGGGCAGTGAAACCTGTATATTTCAGGGATTATTTCCGATGAACGTTTTCAAAAACTTTTCGAAAAACATCTGATTTGGCAAATTGTAGGAGTAGCGATAAGAACAGAGGGGGTAACGGCCTACCCCCTTCTTCTTTTATGGACGTTACAGATAATAATTTCCAAATTTTTTCCTAATTTATCTAACAACAAACTTATTTGAATGAAATGTTGCAAAACTTAATTTTGCTGAATAGGTATTTTATGCATACGCAGATATGGCAATTTTCCGAGGCAACATTCAGGATGCGTCAAATTATACTTTTTATAATCAAAGGAATTTTAAATTTAAAAAGCTACTGAACTAGGCGCCTAAATATGAAATAGATGCGGAAAACGATGGGAAGGCAGCGTTATATGCTGTCAGTGGAGGTAGTTTTTCAAATTCACTAATGGTAGCAGAAAAAGATCATACAGAACAAACAAATGTAGAAGAAAAATATATGCATTACAAAAAAAAAATAATTAAAAATATTGAGAATGAGAGAAACAACGCTATATATAAATAATAAATAGCAATTATATACAAAAATATGAGACTCACATAACATGAAACTGTCACAAATCTTGGATGTGACACCGTAGGACACTGATCAAGGACTGAAGGAGATATGAAGGGAGGGGGTCAAACAGTGCGGTGCAAAATCAAAGAAAAGTGCGGCCCAAAATCAAAGAATGGAATGCTTGGAAAACAAACCTTAAGGGAAATCCAAAAGTAAGACAGAATTAAGCGGCATCCGTTTGAAGGCTGAAAGAGGCATACCGCCTTGCAATGTTATAGAGAACTCTCAACAATAACAATATATATATATATATATATATATATTACACCGATATCTACTCATTGCCCATAATCATTAACGTAACTAGAGTTGACTCATGGGGGGATTAACCTCCACCAATCAACCACTCCAACATATTAATCCCTTCAAAAAAGATGCCTCGTAATATAGGTATAATTTATATTATACTATTAAATTAAGCTTCAAATTAAATTAAATAAGTAGATTATAATTTTTTATGAATGTTATTTTGTAAGTTATAAAAGTTATTTTCATTATAAATGCTATTATTGGAAGGACAATCAAGAAATAGCTTTTAATAACAAGGAACCCTATTTATTGGTTACAATAACTTATTATAGTTAATTGCATAGGGAACTTGCTAGACCCATCCAGACTTCGCTTCTAGATTCTAAGAATTGTCTTAACTGTTCTTCTCACATTTGCGATCTTATTGTTGCCGCTAGATGTCACTACTGCCGCTGTAATAATATAATTAATTGTAAATAAACAGGATTACATTTTGGTTTGTCATTTTAGTGTACCATTAAAATAACTGTGTTTGCACTTTCTTTGTTGTGTTTTTAGCATTATTGACCCTTACGTACGTAACCCCACAACTTTGAAAAAGTAAAATGCTTCAATTTTTTATTTCTTTTAAATTGTTACTAACAATTTTTTTTAAAATTTCTTCTAAGCAATGGGGGGTTTACATCCCCCATAACTCCCCCCCTCGTTACGCCTATGCCCATAATCATATTCTCTTTTCCATTCTACATCTCACGATAAATTGTATTTTTGGAAAATATTAAAAATGAAACGAACAGTTAAAGCTTGTAACTCAACTCGAAGCGACAAACTGCGGAACAGATACCATTTGTTAACTTTTCTTGCAGTAAATTATTATTATTTGCAGCAAATAAAGTGAATTATAAAATCATGCTTGAAGCACTTTTCGTGTTGGGAGTCACCAGTGGCATTATTGTAACAATGGGATTATTGGAAAAATTGTCAGTACCCATATTTACTCCAATTATGTACTTTTATGATTTGGTACATCGGCGGTCACTGGTGGCCCCTTAGCACTGTGGCCAAGTTGAATGCCAGTCACCGGTGATGGAAGAAGTATTTGAGAAATCTCTTCTGTATGAATTAACAATTGCTTTATTGATTGTAGCAATGAATTTAATAACACTGGAGCTGCATTGCTGAAATTTATCAAAACGAAATTCATGATTCGGATTAAATGACTTGTATAATCTATGCATTATGTGTTTATTTTTTCATTGGTCATATTATAAATTAAAATAGAAACAAATGGGATACATCTTCATCACAATACTAGGCTACTCAAATTCAGAAAAGCGGGAAAGTACAATAGGCAAAATTGGAGGACGTAGCGACCTCTGTCCAGGTTTACTCTTCGTTTTTTACGTAAGTATTAAAGGGACTGATCCCGAAATATCTGTCACAGTATTTCATGGCTATTTAGGTCCGGTGGGAGGGTCGGAAATGCCAGAGGATAGACTTAAAAAAAGTGGGTAATTAAAGGAGCGAAGGGTGGCGGAGGTGGCGCCAGCTACGATAAGGAAGCCAGGTACCAAATCCCTCCGCTCAGATATGTATCTCCCTCCTGGGGCTTTTAGATCATGACTTGCTCCATTGCTTTCTTTTTACTTCGCCAGCAACGATTCACTAAAGTGGCCATCCCCTTTCAAGTCGGCTTCTTAATATGAGGGACCAACCATCACCGCTCATCCAGCTTGTATTTACTAGATAATTTGCCATTATTTAAAAAAAAAAGGAGGAAAAAACAAGAGCCTTACATTGTTGGAAAATATAACTCTATCCAGAATGAGATGGGTCTATTGCTAGTTATCTATCAAATAAGGTTCCATATTCAAGCTAATATTATTTATTGTTTATGTTTATTCGTTTTACGTCACTCTATGCTGTTATGTTAGCCATTAAGTCACTTTATGTTAGCCAATCGGACAGTGGGAGTTATAAATTTTGCCTATCCGACTATAATTAAGATAGCGATCTTTAATGGCATAACCAAGGATTTTTTAATCCCTTTTAGAAAATCCTAGAGACACCTGCCGAATTGCCAATCCGGGATCTTGGGCATAGTAGATAGGCCATGCTAACCAATATACAAATAAAGTTATATAAAATGTAGCACTATACGATTAAAAGAATTACTGTAAGATTGGCCTGTTTATTCAATTTTGGTCATTTTATTCTTCTATGGTTAATCGGAAGATGCTACAGCTGGGGTCCTAAATTTTGCCTCTCCAGGTATAATTAGGAAAGGGTCTTACAATCAGAAGACACCGTACTACCATTTTACGTCCATTCCGAAGGACTGCATAACAAAGGATTTTTCCCCGCTTTTAAAAAGTTCCTAAGGCCACCTGCCGGACTGCGAACCCACGATTTTGGGCAAAGTAGGTTGCTATGAAAACCACTACACCACGGCTACTATTACATATCCACCTAGTGTGAATTAAACAAGAAATTACAAGGAGAATACCAATTTTATAAATTATTTTCTAGGTATTATGCTAATTCTTAAGCAAAAAACTGCTTACTTAACATTTACAAAACCACAACTACAACCCATCTCGTCTCGGGATCAGTAAATTGTTGAGACTATACTACTTCTACGACAACGGTTTTTCAGGGAGGTGATTTGTCCGATATCACTCTCAAATGCCAGGATTTACCACCTTAATTATTCATTAAGGGTACCCACTTCATTGAGGAAATATAACTATATAATACTGTTTTATTTAGGTTTAACCCAACTTTGGGTGAAACTTGGGTCCTTTGAAGCAATCATGAGTGAATTTTCTGTGCATGTGCCTTTCCGCCCAGTATCACTTCATTCTCTCCGATCTCCTACTCCGTTATTATATTTATAATAATATTTAATAATACTGTTATTATATATAATTTTAATTTGTTTGTATATTGTCTACCCAGCCCTGAATAAGACCTGCGATGTGGGTGGGAACGTACGGTTCAAATACATATATAGTTCAACCCTATTTAAGGAATAATTTCTCTGACCTCCATCTGGACCATTTTCTCGCCAACATATATATCATAATATATGATATAATAATAAGGCTTAGCGAACCCGGAATTAGCCCCGGTGAATAATTGGTTAAGTGAAATTTTGTCCAGAAAGAGTTAACTCTCTTTCGAGGAATGCGGAATTGTGTCGTAGTTTTTGGCTTTGAATGATGTTTTAATATAAGAAATAACACTTTTTCAAGACAGTGCTTCAGTTACCCCCTTACCCACTGCGAAAATGCTATAATTCCCCTTCCCTAAGTACAAGACACTCATAAATCTTACTAATATTATAAATGTGAAAGTTTGTATGTTTGTCTCTCTTTCACGCAAAAACTAATGAACGGATTTGGATGAAGCTTGACAGTAATATAGGTTATATATCAGAATAACACATAGGCTATAGTATGCGCGGATTTAAGGGAAGGGGGCACACGGAGGCACGTGCCCCCCCCCCGACAGTTTTTTAGGTACTGTGGAGAATCCATTATAGTATATAATTAAAGGCAAATCACATTATAATAGTGGTTAAAATAACAGAAAGATCATGAGTGAAACTATTGTTTTGATATCCTACTAATATTATAAATGCGAATGTTTGTATTTATGTTTGTTACTCATGCACGCAAGAACTACTGAACGGATTTGGATGAAACTTATTGAGTAAAATAGGTTATACATCATAGGCTACAGCAAGGGTAGATTTATGTGGGGGCACGGGGGCATGTGCCCGCCCCAGTTACAGTACATAATTAAAGGCAAATCAGGAACTTAGCATCTTGAAATTTGTAGATAGGTTCTTTGTATAGTTTAAGAAAGAAATTTGGATAATTCCACCCCAAGGGTTTCCCCTTTAACATAATAGAGGTTCAAAGGTTGTATAGAATCCGTCAGTTTTGAAGTTAGACATCTGAAATTTTGGATGTACGTGTACCTTTATGTGGCAGACCTAATTCCACGCGAGCGAAGCCGCGGGCATAAGCTAGTATATTCATATAATATAGTCAGCTAATATATTCAAGGCTAATAATAGTATTTCGTTTTCGCTAGGCTGCAAGTAAGAAAGGGCACCGATCCCTGTGATGTAATTGATAAAACAAACCAGTGGGGTTACAGAGGACTACTTGTATTAAAACATCTTGTCAGAGCGAGTTAGAGGGCGACCGTCTTTGGCTCAAGCATCGATCCGCCATTCCTAATTCGATTACTTTGATGTTACTATCGATGATGACAAAGCATGCAGGCTGCATTGAGGCTGTCTTCCTTCTGGAATAATCCAATGCCGTGGACCTTTCTGCTCTTTAATGGAATCAATGTTCCCTTATAATCGCCTTTGTCGGCTCCTGTTATTTTTTGTCATCCCTGTCAGTTCCGGTTACCGGGAACGCTTTGCTTTTACGTCCAGGGCGCGGGGGAGTGGAGTGTATGTCCGACTCTCTTTTACTTTAGAAACAATCAGTGTTAAGAAGTTTAAATTAAAAAAAAAAACTTTACCACTACTACCCATACGAGGGTCTTGGGTTCAGCACATGGTAGAGACTTTTCTTTTTCTTGAACAACGGTAATACAGAGAGATGATTTGTCCTAGATAACGCTCAACCGCCAGATTTCGCCCCTACTTTGGTTACCCACTTTATAGAGGCTGGAGGGAGGGTCATAGATCCTAAAAGAATCCATGTCCAACTGGTGAAAGATGAGAAAAAGTGAAAAGTGAAAAGTCTGCCAAGCAACGGAATTTGAAACCAACACGGGCAATCAGCGCTCTACCACTAATCCACTTCGCTCCTTCAGAATTAATTATATTATGACTTGTTGAAATTTCATAATTTGTAAATTGAAATTATTATCATCAGTCTGGTTTTCACATCTAACATCGAGCAATAATTATGTAAATTTTCGAGTCGTTTATTCATTAATAAAAATATATGATGGCCAACACGAGCTCAGTACAAAATATCAACTCAACTTATTTGAAAAAATAATTAGTACACAGTTATATTATTTATATCATCCAAATTATAGAGTATTGCATCCATTAGCAACTTAAAACATGACATTTAACTCTGAAAAATAAAATCTTTTAGGGGAAAAGGAAAAGTTTAACCAGTTATGGATGTTTTCAGTTATTATTAATATGAATTTCACAACCATTAAACGAACTTTTAGTTACATATTATTATTCTTTTTTGTTATTATCTTTTATTTATATTATCTTATATTTGTTTATCTCATATTTATTTATTTATCAATTGCATCCTAAACTTTAAACTAAAGTTGATTAAAACAAATTGAATAAATAAACTGACCATTTTTTTTGAAACTCAAATCGGAACATATGTTTATATACCACAGATAGCAGATTGACAATAAACACAACTTTTTAATGTTTTTCATTTAGAAAAAGTATAACTTAGTACAATTATTGTCCTCTATAATCATATCCAAATCAATATAATTATTTATATTATAACAAAGTGTGAAAAATAAAAACTTTTATAATATAAATTTTTTTATATTCCTCTAACAGTAATTGTTTAATTATATGCGACGTATTTATTAAAAATTCATATTTTTCATAGAAACAAATACGATTTAATAAAGTTGTTCATTATTTTAAATAAGAATAATTTTCTTGAATTTTTTTTTTTATATCCAATATTCATAATTTTATATTTCCGCGCGGTTTCGAAAAAAGAGACAATTTTACGTCCCGGAGTATTGTTTGATGACGACGGGACAGGTGCCTGGGTAAAGGGACAATCCTGTTCAAAACGGTCACTTTATGTATAAGACGCACATGCCGCGAATGAATGTGACGTGAACCCATGTTTTTACTCTACTGAAAATAACCCAACGCGGCTAAAGAAGTTTTCACTTCAAAAATTAAAAAAATGCCACTTCGGAAACCAACTATTCATCGCTATGTAAACAAGGGCAAACATTATGAATGAAAAAGACTGGATAATTTTAAACAATTAGTAATGAAATAATGGAAACGAAAATATTTATTTTAATGTCAAGAAATGAAAGAATCATCATAATCCTAGAATTGTAACCCGTACAACCAACCTTTAAAATAAAAATATTCAGAACAATTTTTTTTCATTAAATAGAGGTATTTATTTCGCAATTCATTTATCTATTTATACATATTATAAAACAAAGTCCTTGGCTGTGTCTGTCTATCTGTTCGCGGTAAACTCAATAACTACTGCACGGATTTTCATGCGGTTTTCACCAATAGATAGAGTGATGCATATTTAGGTATATAATTTGTCGAGTTTTTTGTAAACGTGTTGGAATATGACGATAATTGTCGGAAATGTTGGAAAAGTATAGCCGCCTAGGACGTTTCTGCCTACACAAGACAGCCTAATATCTCTTATCTATCTATCTATCTATCTATGCGTATTACAAAACAAAATCCTTGGCCGTGTGTCTGTCTGTCTTTTCGTGGTAATCTTGTAATTTAGCTTAAAAGGTCACTGCATCTTCTTTTCAGACGCCTCGGAGGATAATGAGGATTTGAAGAGATTGCAAGGTATCAAATGTTAAAAAAAATGTAATGCTATTATGACTTCAGGATTCCAAAAACAGCCGGATTAAAATTAATTTCTCTTTTATTAGAACGATTCGGGTGTTATTGCTCGTTTTAGGTTTTTAATTAAATTTTTTATAATTGATATAATTATTTTCAGACCTTTTAAAAACATCTATTCAATAATTTATTAAGAGGATAAATCGAATACATTCAATAATCATTATTTTAAGATATCATGCAATTAATAACAAAAATGAATTTTGATAAACTTAAGTTTTTACATGGATTATTGAAGAAATTTGAGAGAATTAGTAGACTAAATAATTATAAAACTAATTTAGGGTGTGATGTGAGTATTTAAGTCAGTTAATTTATCAGCAATCAGTTGTGAAACGCCAGGTAAGATGGTGACCGGCAGGTCAGATGAGGTTCCATTTCTCTTTTGTTTTCTTCGGGTTTCAAATAGATTCTAATCGGACTTCTGTATTTTATGGCGTATTAAAATGGTTTTATATTCTCTGTGGAACGAGAGAACGAAATTTTTCATTAAATTGTATTAGCTATATAACTCGAATTAAATATTACCTCAGTAACTTAGTAACAATTTTTTTTTATTTTAATTTGTTGATAATGTAAATTATTAATAAATTCCCTAGAACTTAGAGTTAGGGATCGTATTTTTTTAGAATATAAAACTAAATTTACTAATTTATTTTATTATTATATGATATAATTTTTTAAATAATTTATTTGAAAAGAAAAGATATGACCAGGACCGGGTCTCCCACCTGTCCGTGGTGGTGCTTTAACCACCTCAGCCATCCTGGTTCGCTTCTCGGTCAGTCATATCCCTTCTTTTCACTGATCCTATATCTCCGTGTTCTCGCAATTTGCGATGTATACACGGGGAGAATGTTAATTGAACATTACTTTTATTTTTTGGATCTTGTTGACTAAAGTCATTAAATATCATTATAATTTATTTTATTGTTATATGATATAATTTTTTTAATATTTTATTTGAAAAGAAAAGATATGACCAGGATCGGGACTCGAACCCGGGTCTCCCACCTGTCCGTGGTGGTGCTTTAACCATCTCAACCATCCTGGTTCGCTTCTCGGTCAGTCATATCCCTTCTTTTCACTGATCCTATATCTCCGTGTTCTCGCAATTTGCGATGTATACACGGGGAGAATGTTAATTGAACATTACTTTTATTTTTTGGATCTTGTTGACTAAAGTCATTAAATATCATTATAATTTATTTTATTGTTATATGATATAATTTTTTTAATATTTTATTTAAAAAGAAAAGATATGACCAGGACCGGGTCTCCCACCTGTCCGTGGTGGTGCTTTAACCACCTCAGCCATCCTGGTTCACTTCTCGGTCAGTCATATCCTTTCTTTTCACTGATCCTATATCTCCGTATTCTCGCAATTTGCGATGTGTACACAGGGAGAATGTTAATGTTATAGGAACAGTGAAAAGAAGGGATATGACTGACCGAGAAGCGAACCAGGATGGCTGAGGTGGTTAAAGCACCACCACGGACAGGTGGGAGACCCGGTCCTGGTCATATCTTTTCTTTTCAAATAAATTATTTAAAGAATTTACTATAGGTATAAGTCCTTTTAGAATAACAGACATGAATAGAAAAAAGAAACATAATACACATCTGGCCAGAAGGCTATGACAAATAATGAATTACGTAGCTATAATGTATCATGAACCAAAAAAGTATCTAAAAATAAAAAGTACGATTCATGACAAAATACTATGTAATTAAAGAGAATAAATAAATCCATGAACTAGGATGTAATAATTTTTTTGATTATTTGAGTGTAAGACAAATTGAACATCAATATTGTGCTATGTATCGTGCAAGCCATATCGGACATTATTATTAGGAAAAGAAATATGAATGTAAAAAATAACAATGGAGAAAAATAAAAGCCTATAACCTATAAAACTAGGTCACATAAAAGAGTGAGGTTTATATACCTTTAAGTACCTATTTTATGGCAATACACTATATACATATACAAACATCATTAATAGCGTGTATTTAAAGTATGTTGTGCGTTCGTGGACTCGATCACCGGCATTTCTATACTGCACTGGTTTGTTATTATAACAGAGGAGGCCAGGACTCGCTTGCGGGTTGTAACGCCATTATAATAATAATCTGACTGCATGGAATAAAATTAAAATTAATTAATAGAATAGAAATTGTTCCTGTTTAACACTTTTTTTCTTAGTTTTCTTTTCGGAAACTTTATTAGTTCTTTCTACCAAGGCTCCTTGTACTTTCGGAACAGGTGCTACCAGCATGGAAAGGTGAAGAGATGGGAAGGCGACCCATTATTCTTGAAGACCTGTATCGGAAGCGGACGAGCTGCAAGTGCGGCGATGTGGGTATGGGAAAGGAAGTATAACCACCTGCGCTGACAATTAACTCTATCCCCAATACTATTTTATAAGTCGCCGTCAGGACCAGTAGTTCGTAGACCACAGCCTGCAAGATGAGTACCTATTCTGCTGGTACCAGTCTTGCTGCTCGTGCACAAAGTAGTTTAATATTAAAAAAATAAAAACGATGAATGATGACAACGGGAAAAGATGTAAATACATTTGAAACAAACAAATTTATCTCAAGCTTTCTACAGACCAGGTTTGATCATATTTACAGACTAACGTCTTTCTTTCTTCATCGAAAGACTATCTTACTTCACCTAAACATTGCAGGATGACCTACTCTAATCTACTAAACCATTCAATTCCACTAAAAAAAAATTTTAAAAACCTACACCACAACAACCCATAAAGGGTCAATATGTGGAATAGAATGAACTGTTTCTAGGACGAGGGTTGTGTTGGGAGGTGATTTTTCTGAGATCATGCTCAATCGTCAGGATTTTCCCCCAATTAAGGGTACCAAATATATAGAGTGAGCCACAGGAGGGTCAGTAAATCCCACTTGATCCATCCGTAGCCGTTTCCAGATTAAATGATTTATCGGTATCGGTTCCACGTATTGTCGCTTCGAGTTGAGTTACAACAAGTTTTAACTGTTTCATTTTTAAATAAATATCTTCCAAAAAATACAAGTTATCCTGTCCCGATTGCGTTAATTATAATGTCAATTTCTGATTTTTGTGTATTGGGTAATATTTTTTTCTCTTAATAAAATTCACGTTTTTTTTTTATGTTCGAGAATATTAGAAAAGAAACGACTGAAAAGTTAAAACTTGTGACTTACTCATAGCTACAACCTGCGTAACAGTTACTATTTTGTAAAGAAGATTTAGTAAAAATTGTGGTACTTGTGTGACCGGTCTCCATAGATTGTTATCCTGTATTGTTATAACCTGAACACTAATAATACTATTACTGATAACAGAATTTCCTATTTGACAAGACATATAGAACTTCCAACTTTTGACTCATAGTTATGACATTGTTCTTTTGAAGCAGCTATATGATAAGATTACAATCTAATGTTCCGCAGGGCGCTGTTAATATTTCTCACTATTTACATCGATCAACTCACGGTTTTTAACCCACACTCGAGAAAATAGGTGCGAGAACAGTCATAACTTTGTATTATTAATACCGGAAACCTTACAAAATACAAACAGCGTCGGAAAGGTCATACAGAATAATTAAAATCCATTAGAGAAAGAAGGATAATTAGGAAGAAGAATTAGCCAAGAGATATTTATCTTGGCCTATCGTGCGGAAAGGCCGTGCCCACTTCCTAGGACAGGAGAACACTATTACTGCCTGACAAGGGTCTTCCTCCGGATCCGTCCTCGCCAGATTACGCTTTGTCTTCGGCAGTAAAAAGTTAACTCTTCCGACCAATGACTCCGTAGGTATAGGTCGTTATTCCTAATCAAGTCAAGATACAAGCAGAAGCTTTCACGCTGTGGCGAGAATGACTCACAGATTTCGCCAAAGAAACGAGCACGGTGTATTCGATACGGACGACAAATCGGAACAGCCATGGTATGACCGGAATACACTCGTTATCTTGAAAGTTACCAACCAGACAGAAAATCAGGGTTTTGTGATTTTATTATGATAACATGGTCATTATTCTTCCTTCCAAGATGATCATTATATATTACGTTACCGTTATTAAACTAGAATTAATTTACCTCTTTATTTGGTATACTTACCACGGGGCCAGAGGTTAAGTCACAACAAGTTTTAACTATTCACTCGTTAGCTTTTTAATAGTTTAGAAAATAAAACTAATCGCGAGTTTTAGTATGAATAAAATAATGAAATAAAGTAATTAAGGGAAATGTGTATATTTCCGTGGTTATTTTATCAAGAAATATACCTTTCAACTTAAATTTCGAAGTATAGATGGTATATGTTTGTTGAAACGTTCATTCCCATATTTGAATATACAGAATTTATTGTTTGGATCAATCCAACAGATTCACGATTGAACGAATATTCACCCTTAGACAGATAAACTAAAAAATGAATTAGCTCACTTACACAATCTAGATGGCTATAATTTTCATCAAAAGAAACGCTATCGATTCTACATGATAGTGGTGATCTCGGAAATCTTTGAGGAGTACATTTTCAGAAGCGTTCAGGCAAGAGAACGTATTGATGTATTTGATGAAAATAAATTGTAGGATACCCTGACAATCTACCTTATCAATAACGTTTTTAATGTTTGCATTTTATGCTTAAATAACAACTGTATTTTTTTCTTTTGGGCTATCCCCGATCCAAAAAAAGTCCAACAGCTTTATATTTCATATCTAAAAAAATAGCATTATTCTATATTGTGGAAAACTAAATGGCATTTTTTCTGGGCTAACATGTCAGCAAATGAATGAAAAGTTCCCGTTATCGAGAAATACTCGGGTGAAAAATTCTGCATTGAATGGGAGCAGAATTTGATGCGCTTTAAGTTTTTTTAATCGCCCTCTTTCAGATTGATTTTTTTAAATAGAAAATATATGTACTATAAGCATTAAAAGAAATGCAAATGATAAAATTTTTTCTCGTATGGTCTTTCAGAATATAAATAGCGAACGAATGGCGAGATGACCGGTAAATATCCACGGAGAATACCGAAAGTAGGTGGAAGGAGTGCGTTTAGGTTTATTTTACTGATTTCCGTTTTTGGAGTCGTTGGACTTCTGAGAGATGTTTAAATAGTACATATGAGATCAGTGGTTTTGGGATTAGCAACCCTGCTAGTAGGATACATCCTTCGATGACACCGAACAGGGTTCCCACGGAGACAGAATAATTAGTAGTGTAGGATGCAGGTGGATGAGCAAGGCCTTCTCGGCGGAAGTAAACCATCGGCATCACATCTTGTTCTTTTATATCTTTTTAAAGTTTCATTAATTATAATTAGGATATAATTTGTTTTATCTCAATCGATATCTCTCCAGCCATTGTGTATTGTCTCTTGAAAAATTTAAATTGGTTGAGACTCAGGGATCGGTTCCCACCGTCAGCTTACCTCGAGTCTTAGAAAAATAATACAGGCCCCTATCCCTGTATTTCAAATACATAAATCAAGTATTGTAAAAAGAAAAATTAATAGTTCACACTACACAGCGTTTTTTGTTTTCGCATTATATAAAAATGGAACACACATTTATTGATAATAATAATATTTATATTAAGGCTTAGGGAACCCGAACTCTCGATACCACCAATTTCTCCTTAACGCAATCTTCCCAACTACGCCTCTCGGTCTAGCGCTCAGACATTTATAAGTCTCTTTTAATTTGTTTAATTTGTTCGTCACTTAGTCCAGCAGCTTTACAAACTCGTCTTAATCTCCGAGGCGCTGTTACTTCCATAATATTAACATCGAACGCAATAATTAATTAATTATGATAATATGTAATTGCTTACTAAAGTATTCATAATGAAAACAGTAGATCTTAAAAGATTATCGTTAATTTTTTATTATGTATTGTTGTTATTATACTGCTTACTATGACCTACTTTAGGAAATTTTAGTATGAGTTCCGTAGGTTGGCGCTTAGGGTTGACTCATAACAAGTTTTATTTTACGAAAATGGTTAACTTTTAGAATGAAAAAAAGAGTGTAGTTATGGAAAATGTGTATATTTCGGTAATCGCTACTTCAAGAAATAACCGTTTCAACTGACATTTTCAAGTATAAGTGATAAATGTTCCTTGAAATGTTCGTTTTTTAAATTAAATTAATACCGAAATATAGGATGGACGGAAGGTTGTAAGCAGAGATTGGAGTTATCGGCATCGAGCTTTCGGGTTAGCTAAGGCTTATTATTATTGTTTCTCAACGCAATTAGGCTTATACGAAATCAAACATCATTCTCAGATCATTGTACCCATCCACACAGAATTAACAACAACAATTCATTGATCTTTGCCACGCATTATTTACACCATCCACCCTCCTCAGTTCGGAACACACTCCAGCCATTTTTCTCCCCTCGGAGCCCTCGTCATTGCGTCACTGGGATTGCAGTGGAAGCTGGAGGGAGGGTGAGCTCTGCCAGCAGGCTGAGGGCTTGAGTGATGACTGGACATTCCAGGATATCTTCCAAAAGGTCTTCGGGCCACTTATGGTCTCGCCGCGGAGGTGGTCTAATGGATTAATGAGGATGATTCTCATATCAAATGATTACTATACAGTTTTTTGTTTGTTTTTTACAAGAGGCTAGAAGTACTATTGTGGATATTCTAAATATCCTATATCGAAATATAATAATTATAAATAATTTAAAATATGGAAAACAATTTTAACTAGAGGTGGATAAATGTCTGTGAATAAAGCACTGGACTCCAATAACTTTGGATTAACCCGAGATCCCTGTAAGAATTTCCCTCACATTGCGATTTCCATTTCTTTTTAATTTCAAATTATAATCATTCAGGACACAGGCCCAATGAATAAATAGGATATAAACGTCATTAGACGAATTAAAAAATAGAACATATAACAATATTTTACACTTTATGGACAATTAATAATTAGCCGCAGTGGAAACAAATAATGAAACGTTTAGTGTCTCCGTGAGGGAAATGCCGCAGTAAATACAAATATCGGAAGGTAAAGAGTGTAGCCAATCTTGACCGGGTTTGGGTTTTGCTTAAACTCAAGTGAAAGGTTTGTAGTGAATATGATGTTATCGGCATCCAACCTGGTGGTCAACTCATCCAAAATAATCAAATACCTACCAAAGTTGTCTCGATTTTCAAGAAACAGATTATAAAATAAAAAGATAAGAAATCTCTCTACAATATGTGTAATATTGAATAATGAATGATTTTTTTCATTTATTTGTTCAATAAACCTTTTGACAGTATGGATTTTATTAATCAAATATTATGTATTCTACGATTTGAGTTAACATTTCAAAATTTCCAATATCTACATTAATCACTTAAATATTTACTAAAATATTTTTTTAAATTTTTATTTTGACTTTTTTTATTCTTTAAAAACAAGAGCAGAAAAATAACAGACAAAGACTGTTTGGGTGGAGAGGGAACAATATGGAAAAAATTAACATAAATCAAAGTTCTTGTGGAAAATAAATAAAAACAGAAGGGTACTGCGTGATCGAAAGCAAAGGCACGTATAAATGATGAAAAAATATTGGAAGAAAAAAAAAGTAATGAATTTTTATAATTTTTTGTTAATTGTTTTAATTTTTATTTATTTTTTTTAATTATTTTTATTTGAAGAGAAAAGATATGCCGCCGGCCGGGATTCGAACCCGGGCACTCTGTCTCTCCGTGACAGTGCTCTACCAATTGAGCTACCGGAGTCGCTTACCAGCCGGGGACAAATCTCTTCTCTTATCTGGTCCCATGTCCCCGTGTTCTCGCAATTTTTTCGATGTAAACACGGGAACGAATCTTCTTTGAACATGTACTGTCACCCGAGTGAGGACCCGAGTTCGAATCCCGGCCGAGGACATATCTTTTCTCTTCAAATAAGAAAAGTAATGATATTCGCGTGATCTTAAAAGGCCGTTTCGTGAATAAAATAAAATAAAAAATAATATGAAGCCCTCTATTAGATATAAAGTAGTCTAATGTTAGACAAAATAATAGAAATTGAAGTACAGATTGTAATCCAGATTGTGGCAGATGTTGTACGTCATGAATAGAAATCAATGCAACATCCCGATGCGAACCAACGCGTGTCGGAATTGCAACCTACAGTTCATCCCATTCTACAATTACAGTGCACTCATTGAAATTGACCATAGCCTTTAGGAATAATCGCGGTTGCCAATATGATAATATAATAAGGGCTAAGTGAGAGGGATAAATATTGTTATTGGCGGGGATAATGGTTACAGGGCTCCCCACTTCCTCTTCCGGTAATAACATCCATCACTGCCCTTCTTAGGCCCTATATCAATCTGGATCTAGCCAGGCTATAATTGTTGTTTAGAAACTCCCCTAGCCTCGCAATAAGTTAAAACAGATTGCACATTGCTGAGCCAAATTATGATAAATAATTTTATTCTATTCATTATAAAAATAATGATAATCTCAAAATAATTCAAGGTAGTTATTCGGTAGTATGTCTTCTGGAGTTGAATCACTGTTTATTCGTTGTATTTCATTTTTCATTTTGTTTACCGATTTTTTTTTTCTCTTTGTATTTTATTTGCACTATCACCTTTATGTACATTTATTCTTAGATAATTTTTATTCATATTATTCCTTCACTATTTTGTTCAATTTTTCTGTTACTCTACTATATTATATCATCATTTTCTTGGTACTGTAATGTAATTTTATAGTTATTCTGTTTTGTCTGTTTTCTCTCACACCCCTGAAGATGACCTACAATGTAGGTCGAAACGTCGACACATAATAAATAAGTATGCACTTATTATGGTGTTTTAATTGACTGCACCCCCAACTATCTCTATATCTAGAAGTTCCAGTCAACTAATTGCTTCTCAAACGAGACTGTCAATAAGGGAATGAGTAGATTTCGGTATTCATTTAATCAAGAAATGGATGTTTCAACAAACATATATCATCTACACTTCGAAATGTTCAGGGAGCGGAGTGGCTCAGTGGTAGAGCACTGAGTTACCATGCCTGAAATCCTGGTTCAAATCCCGCTGCGGGCAAGACTTTAATTTTTCTTTTTGCAGCCGGAGATGGATCATATACGATCTAGGACCCTCCTGGGGCTCACCCAGCTACTATAAAATATAAAAATAGGGTACCCAAAATAAAGGGGAAAATCTGGCGGTAGAGCGTGACCTAGGAGAAGTCACCTCCTTGTAGAACCTTTTTCCATGAAACTATGCACTCCACTACATACTGTACCCCAGACCCGTTCAGGGGTTAGGTACAGTATGTACAGGTAAGAAACTTCGAAATGTTAGTTCAACTCTGGGTATCTCCGAATGATATTGAAAGGCATTCTTCACTTCCGAAAAAATTCAGAATGCTCAAGACTGTCATGAAAGACCCAAAATAAAGAAAGAAAGAAAGACCCAAAAACTGGTGCAATTTTGACGGAAGAAAAAAAAATCAATAACATCGGTAACGAATAAATGATATAGGGAAGAAGAAAAGAAGGAAAGACCAGTTAAAACAACTGTAGTCCATAGTTGCTCAATCGGAAAAAAAAAAAACTTAATAAACAAATAACGCAAAGTATATTAATATATCGATTATTACTATACATCGATAAAAAAACTATCATGTAATAAATGCACTGGGTGTAGTCGCTATAATAATGCTTATTTTGGCTTTCAAAAGAAAAATATTGCACTGAATGCACCTAATTATTTCTTTTATTTTGAGCAAAATATATATATTTTTAAAATATCCATAAAGCTTTTAAAGAGAGAGGATTTGGACATTAATATTAATAATATTAAAAAAAAATTGTTTTTACTTGTAGTTGTATTTCTACAACCCGTGAAGGGTTCAGTATAATGCATTTTTCTAGAACAACCTTTGTGCTGGGTTGATCACACTCGGCCGCCAGGTTTTCCCCGCGTTAAGGTACCTACTTTATACCCAGAAGGGTCTCGAGGCCCCTCAGGGTCAATTGTATTTTGTATATAAGTGTTTAAAATTTCACGTATTATATTTTGAAATTTCTATATACCAAACCACTGTACGATTCAAAAACTATCATATGTATGCTAAATCTCGATTTGTAAAATATTCACATCCCTTAGATATGGAGGTATTCTCTGCTGCCAGAAAACTTTCAACCGAATTATTAACTGGCACTGGACCTTCTTAAAATGTCAATTCAAAATAGGTTTGTAAATTTCAAAACTCTAATACCACTCAACATTCCAACAACAACAACCTAAGTGACTAAGTGACTTAAGTCCCTAGTTTAGATAGAAGAAGAATAAATTAAATTTACCAATTTTACAATTGAATAAAATCAAACAAATGTATTGAACTTAAACTCTTCTCTGTAGCTTAAAATCATATTAATTTTAATAGTACAAAATAGCAGTAATAAAAGTCAGGAATGTAAAAATGGCGTAATGTAACGTCACTTAAAACTTAACTTAACTTAAAAACTTGACATAACTTAACTTAACTTAAAAACTTAACTACCCCTAAGACCAAGGTGCTGGCAATCTGCGGAATAAGTACCATAAATGATTTATTTATTTATTTTTTACACGAATCGGCGAATATCACTTAAATCTTCTTCACAATGATTATTATAAATTAAGGAAATAACCAGACAGTACTCACTACCTCAGGACATTGCAAGGGCACTTAGGTTCAGATGGTTTGGAGTGTTATTTCGAATATTCAGGACTTTTTTTTTCTATTTTAGGAGGCAGGAAAAATCTGGGATCATTATTGAAACAAAGGCATTTTTGGAAGCATTGATCTTCAGTCATTAGATACAGAAATGTTGGGGAAAAAAGAACATTATTTTTTGTAATACACTCTTTATTATATACTTTTCATGGGTTTTTAATAGTCATTTATTCGCATTCATTTATATTAAGAACTATAAATGTTACGATTAGCCATGATGCGTTTGATTATCAGATTCGTCCAAAGCTCGGGGAGTGATTTGCAAATGAAATCAGCCGGCAATTTATTTACGGAACGGTTGGGGTGGAATGAAGTGGAGGGAGGAGATTGGAGTGCGCTTCACCCCCAGCATTGGAGTGGTGGAGTGGAGATCATAGAGAAGTTCTCCAACTGGAGTGGGCCCATTGCTTGCGGCCACTGTTTCGAGTGCCATTCAGTCGAGACGAGGATCCGTTTGTAGTAGCCGTTAGCATTTACCTACACTCCACCTAACTAACAATACAATATCATTTCCAAACCTCGCAAACCTACCAAACATGTTTATTAGCTTTGCCAAAAATAGATATACTAAATTAGCGAATAAGCTTGAATATGTCGAGAAGTTTAAGTACTTAACGTCTGTGATAACTAGAAAGAACGATATTCAAGAGGAAATAAAGACACAATTTTTCGGTCTCGATACTAATAAACTTGCATCTTTCGTCCCGAAATCTAAAAATTAAAATTTATAAAACTATCTCCCTTTCAACTGTTTTTTTACGAAAGGGCCGTAAACGCCTGAAGGCGATTAGTTCTAAAAAGGAATTGTGGAATATTAATGGACTACCCGGTTAATATTATTGAAGTGAGAGTGTAGCCCTTTTTGCAGATTAATTTTTTTAAAAAAATCGAGATTGGAGGCGTCGGTGGGAGGATTGTGTTGTCAGAGAGATCTGACAGATTTGGGTTTGAGTCCGTGAATTTAAGTTTGTAAGCTGAGATTGGTGGTATCAGTATCGAGCCTTCGGGTTCGCTAAGCCTTATTACTGTTATTATTACTGCATTAGCTTGTAAACGAAGTCGATACGTTTTTCGTGTTAGTCCCCCCAAAAAAAAAAAAAAAAAATGAACCGGCATACGTCGTTCTGCATATAAATTATTTTGTTCTAGTGAATATTTATTTGGGTTGTTAAATAAAATATAAGGACAATAATGTAATATTATAAGTGTGTTTGAATGCTTCGACGTTCGATGCTTAAATAACAAATTTAACATAGATGGTCACGAGGACATCTTTTTTTCAGATGCTTCGCAGAATTATCAGGATTTGAAGAGGCAACAAGTTTGCAAATAGTGAGTTTGAGTAGGAATATATTTTGTCATGAAAGGACTGCCATCAGGTTCGGGCAAAATCAGCAACATTACGGCATTGAGGTCATTGTGGATAACTTAATCCATAACATAGTAAGGAGCATTATGAATTACTGATTGTAAGAATTGGATACGAGAGAAATTCGATGGCTTAGTGGAACCACAAAGCTCTACTCCTTAAGTCCAAATAGGTACTATAATAGTCATGTAAATGAGTCTTTTGTAATTAATTGGGAGCTTTGTCCAGTAAATGTTGAAGTAGGCGAATACGTAACTTGTAACTTTTAAGTATTGAAGTAACTTGAAACAGCGAGTATTCAAAAACTTAAAATAAAGTTCCTGTTTTTATTTTTATTGTAGATGGGTGAATATTTTTTTTCGTTGCTGCTTAGGTCTGCTATAATTTATTTTCTTATTATATTTCTGGAATAAGGTGAATTTCGGGAAACTCTGCAATTACAATAATATTACGTATCTCAATTCGAACCCATTTGGGAGTGGGAAGGTTGGCCTCTCGAAATTCGGGGTGCCCCGGAATATCCCAAGATTTTTACTAATGAGACGAAATTATAACTAAAGCTCCACGTATAATACAATTTTGCTCGTTTATTTGATCTATTTTTTGTATGCTAAAACTTTTTATCGGCGTTATTGATTTGTTTAAAGGGAATAGCAAGTTGGCCGAATGCCGAAGAATGCCTCAGCCGTTTGACTCATCCAACGGGCCCCGAATTATTTGCCGAGCACTCGACACGTGCACCCCAGGAAATAATAAGAGAAAAAACTGGCAGTTGGTGGAGGCGTTTACTTAATGCTCCCGTATTTTAAAGGCTCTGAGAAAATAAACAGTTTGCCTATTTGACAATAAAAAAAAGAAAGAATGAAAAGGGAATGATTTGGTTATAGTTTCGAGAAAAAAAGAAGGAAATAGTTAATTAAATAGTAAAAAGTATTGATTTCCAGATCATTACAGTCAGATTATTTAATATTATTAATAGGACCTGAAAAACGTATATTATAAAAAGCTAAGACAAACGCATAATAATATTTATATGACTGTTTTCTCTGGACTGCAACTGTTATACGAAAGGACTGATGATATACGTTCATGAGGATCATATTGAGACAAACAGTTTATAAACAGACTTTTAATGGATAACTGTGAGAGCAAAAAGTATAGGACATTAAATAAACACTGTTAGAATGGATGATTATAATGAATGTCCAGATAATGTCTGAATTGTTGAAACGTTGACCAATTAGTTTCCCCCCAATTTTTCAGAGACTTCTCCTATCACTTATTATTTTATATTATTTATTTGTTGTTTTATTATTATATCCCTAATTTACGATATGTGTGGCAGATTGTATTATATTGCTATCACATAAAGAAATATTTTTACTTAAAAAAAAAAAAATTACAAAAAGAATTTTAGTATGCCACATTTATATTATCCGCTGTAATATCCTTAGAGAAGGTTTCAGTTTATTTTATCCTGTAATTTGAAACAGTATGCTCAAGACTATTATTTTGTTTTGAAATTCATCTATACACATTATAAAACAAAGTCCTCGCCCGCGTTTGTTCGCGTTAAACTCAATAACTACTGCACGGATTTTCATGCGGTTTTCACCAATAGAGTGATTCACCAGGAAGGTTTAGGTATATAATTTGTCGAGGTTTTGTGTAAATGTGTTGGAATATAACGATAATTGTCGGAAATGTTGGAAAAAGTATAGCCCGCTGGGAGGTTTCATCGAAGACACTGCCTAATATCTCTTATCTATCTATGCATATAAAAACTAGTCCTTGGAGCAGAAACTCCGTGTCTGTCTATCTGTTCGCGGTGATCTTTTTTGTTTATAATAGCTACATAATAAAATATAATATGCAGACAACCATATAGGCAAAATATGTCATCCTACCCGTGCAAAGCAGGTCGCTAGTTGAAAATAAAGCAGAAAGTTTAAAATATTTTTTAAGTGGTGGATCCAGCAATTTTCTTAGTCATTTTGTGTTCATTGTGCCCGTTGAGGGGAGCTCAATCCTAATAAATATAAAATATTTAATATATCCAAATTTAGTTAAAGCTTTAAAATCTGCACTAATCAGTCGATATTTATTTATTATACCAATATAATAACCTTGAGAAAAAGGTTGTTGGTTAAATCGTGATTTTTAATTGTGGCATGAAACGTCTGTTTTTAGTGATTATTATAGGAATTCATTTTTTTTTTCTCCACCCCTCTCCAATCTCCATCCGGTTTATTTTCTTCTCAATATTTGCTCAGCTAATAAGTATTCAAGATCTAATTATAAAATAACAATTAATAACGGTAAATAGTTAAAGTAAATTTATTTAGAATTTTTTGACAAGAATAGATAGATATAGATCCACTACAGGTGTAAAAAAGGAGCCGAAAATGCAGTCGGACAGCCTTAAATATTAAGCACTTCTCTCTCTGATGGACGTTCGTTACCAATTTACAGACGGTTTCAAAATTGAATTTTTTATCTGTTAACTCATTAATAAATCGTTGGAGCTTCACTTTCAAATATATGCTTTTAAAGTTATTCCTTATTTAAAGATTTTTGGTCCAACATACATAGTATAGTCTCGCCAACGGCCATAATGTCTGGTGTTAGTACTTGGATGGATGACCACCTGGAAAAAACCTAGTTTTAGCTGTTGGTGTAGTTGACTGTTTCGTCAACAACGTACGACAACGTAAATAGGCGCATTTACTGCGATCAGTAGGATTTTATTTTGGAAGGTTTTCAATTTTTTTCGCTTTTTTGTTGACACTGCAACCCACACTTCACAACCGTACATTAGTACAGGTCTAAGTATGGTTTTATAAATTAATAAGTTCGTTTCTGGTTTTAAGCTAGATTTTCTGTTGATCCTCATACAAGACTGAAAAGACAAGAAACTGCTCGACGTTTTCGCCTACTTCAACATTTACTGGACAAACGTTCAAAGCTCCCAATTAATTACAAAATACTCATTTACATGACAGTTATCCTATTTGGACATACGGAGTTGAGTTTTGGGGCTCTACTAAACCATCCAATTCATCTCGTATCCAATCCTTACAATCCAAAATCCTTCGTAAAATCCTCAATGCTCCTTATTATGTCACAATCAAACTCATCCATCATGATCTTAATATCCCATATGTTGCTGATTTGGCCCAAACTAGATACCTATCCTTCCATGAAAAGCTCCATAAACACTTGAATCCGCTAGTCTCTCAACTTGCTTCCCATAATATTCCTGATAACCTACTGTAGAACTTTATTGGAGTACTATCAATGGATAGTTTCTCCACAAGTGTTTTTTTTTCATGTCCTTTGTTCATACAGCAGATTTACTTGATGTAATATAATTACAGTTGTAAATATCAATAAATTATTCTATTCAATAAAAAAATTTCTATTGATTATCAGATAAAGTAGAGCTAGTCCTGCGTAGGTCTGTGTTAATTTAGTGTTGATATGCTGGTTCTAGGTAACACAAGGATCTAGAATAAACTCCGAGATATTTTATAGCTTCTTTATTCCACGTGAGGTTGGTGCGCCACTGAGCACTAGCCCAAGGTGAGTCCGAAGGGCGTCTAAGGGTGAAAATGTTTGCACAGCATTTTTGTACGTTGAGGGCTTCTTATTTTGAAGACGGCTATTCCCCTAAGTGTTATTCTATTCATTTTAAATAGACTACAAACAAATTTAACAAGACAAAAAGACTAAAAACAATTAAATAAAGCACACTCAGAAAACTCAAATGAGACGCGTGATAAGAAGAGGATACAGGAGACAAGGAGGAATCATGAAGGCCCTAATCACAAGTATTTGAAATAGAGTAATGAAGTACCAGTGTAAAATACTCCAGTTAAGGGATTATAAGTTGTTATTGATAAGACTGTGAAATTGGGTTGATGACCTAAGGTTCTTGCGTATACTTGTGGGATTTTTAAACATGCGAGTTAAACCCTAATCAGGAAATTATTTATCTGACCTTTACCCGGACCATTTTCTTTCCCGTCAATCTATTTAGTTCATATCGGAAAATCACTTTGTATATCTATGCTATATGGTTCTATTTTACAATAAATTTAATTCTTTCTTAGAAGTCAAGTCTACTGTTTGCTAATGGTTGTTGGCATTCCATATTCCATCGAGAGACAAGGGAACGTACAACGCGAAAGAAGCACTTGCTGTTAAAGAAAAACGTGGGAAAAATAGAGGGAGGAAAAGAGGGAGAATCCCCAGGGAGAGAGAGGGAGAGAGCAAGAGGGAGGGAGGGAGGCAGAGAGAGATACAAAGGGGGAGAGTGACACCTGTGCTCCGGAGACAGTTGGCCTGATTGACTCATCCATGTTCTCATGACCCCAGGCACTAGGCACTCGGTGATTAGCCAGCCACGCGCCGGTCGCCTCCCGCCTCTAATCAACTTATTTCTATCTCCGCCCACAGCCTTCGCAATATGCCATGTATTATAAAGTCACAACGCCACTTCCTCTTTTGATACTGATCCTTCCGTGCCGGCGGCATCTGATCTAGATCGCACGCGATTCGACCGCATCATGACAATTAGATGATCCGGAATCGACACTGATCCATGGTCCCAGTTACATGGTGCGAACGAAACCTTTGTGATGATTAACTAAACTGACTTGAATTACACCGTGTTGTTCGTTTGTCCATTCAACGTAAATTTGTGCTAGAACGATGCTACAGTGTGAGCCAATAATTTTTATAGTTATAATGGGCTTGCAAAGCTGCTAGAATTAGTAACGAGACATAGGTGTGAAGATTGCGTTAAGAGTGATCCGGCGGACATGGGTTTGGGTAGAATTCCGTGGACAGAAGTTTGTAAGCAGATATTGGTGGTGTCGGCATCTAGTCTTCGGGCTCGCTAAGTCTTATTATTATTATCATTATTAATAATATACTGTTATATTCCAGTAAATAAATCAGAATTAAAAATAATTATGTAAAAAACAAAGCAATTCTACATTTTTAGGATGCAATATACGAAGAGCCCCAAAATCCACAGGCAATATTCAAACAAATGAAAACAGATATCAATCAACTCCATTGTGCTGAAAACGGACTAGGTTCCTACTGACTATAAGTACCTATTAAAAGTCCCTGCTAAATTTTTAAGAAAAACAAATGCTGAGATTGTCCTCCTGATAAGTTAAATATTTCCCAAAAGAAGTGTTTTGAGAAAGAAGCTTACTAAATTTAATTTGTTTCTAGTGAATATTGTTTAGGAAAATATTCATTCGAGGGAATCTAAAGTTCTCTACGATAAAGCAACGTTCAGTCACAAGTTTTAATTCTTCATAAGTTTCCTTTTTAATACTCACGAAAATAAAAATAGTCGTGTGTTTTAGTAAGGAAAGAAGACTGTAATTATGGAAATGTGTATATTTAAACAATCATCTCATCAAGAAATAAACGTTATAACCATTTTGAAGTATAGATGATGATAGATGTTACCAATGTTATAACCATTTTGAAGTATAGATGATATGTTAGTATATACCAAGATATACACATTTCCCATAATTACACTATTTATTCCATTCTAAAATTCACCACTATTTTTATTTCGAGAGTATTAAAAAGAAATCAAATGAATAGTTAAAAATTGTTTTGACTTTACTCGAAGCGAGAACCCGTGGAATTGATACCAAATTGTCTTCTAACCTAATGTATCACACAAATCCACAACAAAATACACTACGCTGGATAGCAATAAAATGAAAACATTGAGAAAAAAAGTTGAGTTAATACTGCAAAGTTTTTTAATAAATTGAATCTTTAGTTTAAATACTCATTAGTGAAAGTGAATCTTTCATTAAATACACATCAGTGAACTTTAATAAAAAATAGCTATTTTCAGAACAACGTGATCAACTTCTCCAATAAATGTCTATGTCTCACTATTAATTATTTTACATGATTTTTATAAAATACGATTTATTACGAAAGTTTTTGTGAGATATAATAGCTCCAGCTGATATAAGCGTTTGTACTTACAATAAAAACGACGTTTTCCCCTACTTCAACATTTACTGGACAAACGTTCAAAGCTCCCAATTAATTAGAAAAGAGTCATTTACATGACAGTTATCAGACCTATTTGGACATGAGCTTTGGGGCTCCACTAAACCATCCACTTCATCTCGTATCCAATCCTTACAATCCAAACTCCTTGGTAAAATCCTCAATGCTCCTTATTATGACACAAACAAACTCATCCATCATGATCTTAATATCTCATATGTTGCTGATTTGGCCCAAACTAGATACCTATCCTTCCATGAAAAGCATACACACTTGAATCCGCTAATCTCTCAACTTGCTTCCAATAATATTCCTGATAGACGCCTCCGAGGCGTCTGAAAAGAAGATGGCATTCTACTATAGAGCCTTAATGAAGTGCTATCAATGGATAGTTTCTCCACAAGTGTTTTTTTATTCGTCCTTTGTTCATACATCAGATTTACTTGATGTAATATAATTACAGTTGTAAATATCAATAAAAAAAATAACAAAAAAACTAGTATTAGTATAATGCAGTTGTTTTTTTTTCAATGAATAAATTTAAAAAACGACTACTTCAATTTATCGAGAATGAATGTATGTTTCAAATTACACATAGTCAAAAAGGTAAAGATCCCTTTGTTTTTGGGGTTATTTGGGCAAGATATTTTCAGTACTCTTGTAAATACGTTCTAATTAATTATTGACCAACACATTTAATTATTTATAATCCATTAAAACTTGTAAGTAATCAAATGAGGAATAACAAGCATTCTATTAAGAAGAAATTCGCTAAATTGTATGGTAATTATTTTAAAATAACCAATAGTTGTTTATGTTAACTTGAATCCCTTTTATTCAGCGAAGTGGATAAATGGTTGGGAGGAAAATGGCAAAAAGGAAAGGCAGGAAAAGGCAGTTGAGCGTGATTCTCACAAATCCTCCATTACTAAGATTAATCACAATGGGAAAGGTTAATAAAGTTGCAAGTATTAATTATTTGAGTAATAAACATTTATTATGAGTATTGGATTTCCATCCGGGCAGGTTTGAATATTTGCAAAAAAAAAAAGTAATATTAATAAACCCAATTAGTTGTTCAACAATAAAAAAGAAATGGCTCTTTTTAGTCGACTCGAAAATAAATAATTGGTATTAATCAGAGATTGAAATTTATTGATACATTAGTATCTTTATACATTTGTATTCTTTATTTTGTGTATTGGCTACCTCTATCTAACGGAGAGCTACAGAGGTTGCAGCCCAGGGTGACTGTATATATAAACATACTAGATTATATTTATTGGCTTCGCTCGCGTGGAATTTGGTCTGCCACATAAAGTTTTGTGAGAGATCATTTTAAATAAATAATTTAATTATTTTTTAAAAATAAAAGTTACTCGTACATCCAAAATTTCAGATGTCTAACTTCAAAACTGACGGATTCTACACAACCTGTTTGAGCTCTCGATAAGAGCCCCGAAATATGTGTGGGAAAACAACACTGATTCAATTACCAGACCCCATGTCCTTTTAATGTAACCATTTATTAAATTAAAATTAAAATCATTATATTCTAAAAATAGCAAAACAAAACTTTGTTGATATTAAGACTAATCAATTGAATTAAAATTTAATCCTTTTTATAAAGAAAATAAATTATACTTATACTGAGATTAATGAACAAATAGAAAAAATAAAACCAGAATTACAATTACTACTGATATAAAAAGAACTAGAGCACAATTATAATTAAGTCAATGTTTGTAATAAAGACACTATTAAATGTCTGTTGATTATTATAAATCTGGCTAGCCAGTCGAAATATTGTAAAGAAAGGGAAAGAAACCTCTCTAATCTGTCGTCATCGGCGGGACGTGCGACGATGTCCAATCAACTTCGTCGCTACAGCCGGGCGTGCGAATCCTCGAAGTAATTTTTTCTCCGCAGGGCGAGAGATAAAGTCCAAAAATTTCTCACTCCAACAGGGCGAGCGTGAATTGCAAAATACCGGGTCGGTGCGAAGTGGTCGAACCGACTGCCAGACCAATACTGTCCACAAAATTCCTCACTCCAACAGGGCGAGCTAGAGTCAAAATATCGGGTCGGTTCGAAGTGGTCGAACCGACTGACATACCTATACTGTTTTGTGCTTGAACTTTAACTAATTCCCAACTGCAGAGGGGCAGCAAATTAGTCTAGATGAAGTCCACCAAAACAACTGGACTATTGTTTATAATGTGCTCACTCGGGCCAACACTGATTGGATTACATCGACGAAATAAACAATAGCCGATCGAATCCACCGTCGACATGTCTTTTTTTTCTTAAATTTATAAATAAAATTAAGTTATTCTATTTAATTTAAACAATAATAAAAACATAATAATAAACAAATAATAACAATATAAAAAATAAATATTTATATTACTATATTTAAAAAAGGTGAAAATAAAAGGAAATTGTTCTTTTACAAAATATTTATTGTTTTATTTTACGATTAAAATAAACACCACTCCAGCAAATCAAACAAACCATCTGGCCTTAACACACCGCCCACCAATTTTGTCTGTCCACAAAATTTAACAGAAAGGCATTTAGCGATATTCCATATACATATCTGTTAGTTTTGATGATCTATACTATTCTATTCCGATGTTCGATTCTATGCACGACGGATAGATTTTGGATTGTGGGCCTTGTCGGGAAACAAATATATTGGATTGGTGGGGAGGCAAGTGAAGAATGCGTTGGAAACAAGTTGTGTCACAAGTTCCGGTTTTATTTTGTACCGCTCTGCTAATGAAGGACGCCACCAAGCGAATGCAAGAATTTATCCTAATGCCTTTGGGGTTGCAAAATGATTTTAAAAGAAAACGACCACAATATTCTACGCTAGTAATGGCATACGGACAACCTTGCTCAAATCTCGACGGTGGGAGATTGGCAATGGGAGGAACAAAATTCTCCGATCGATACCGATACGTCTGAAGGGTACTACTTTTGTGGCCAGTTTTACGCGGAATAATTCTGCAAGCTGATACATCCCAAACATGTCGTACCCGATGTGAATGCAAAAGTGGCGGAGTGGGGTGGAGATGCATTCTACAGTAATCGTCAATGAGCAAATTAGATAAATGTTCAATGTAATATCGGAACTGAGGAAGGATTATCGGTTTTATTACAGTTCGAAATGATACAAGTCTTGTATTGCTGGGCAAAAGACTGTAACTAAAGTGGCTGCCCACCCTGAGTATCCCTTGGAGATCTATGGAGGGTGATGAACGGACATGCATTGTAACGGATGGGGAATCCGTTTCGAAATAATGCTGCTGGGCGCATTGGGCGCAATTTATTCCGTAAGGCCGGAGTCTATTAAATTGATACTTCTCAATGGGTTAAGAAGTCCCGTAACGAAATACTATTTATTGGTAAGGTAGGTCATTTGGATGTACTACCTCCTGGACGAAATTTATTCCGGAAGGACGGAATTTATTCAATTGATACTCCTCAATCGGTTGAGAAGTTACATTACTTTGTACTAGTTGCTGGTAAGACAGGGCATTCGGATGCACTACCATCTTGGCGCGATTTATTCCGGAAGGCCGGAATATATTCAAATTGGTACTCCTCAATGGGTTGAAAAGTTCCGTTGCAAAATAAAAATTGTTGGTAAGGTAGGGCATTCGGATGCACCACTACCTGTAAAGATATTTGACATAAGTCCGAGGTCAAAACTAATGGAAAGCGCCTGAAATTATGGATCACGTGCCTAACATCTGGTTGAAGCTTAGACCTAATCAGGAGATGGTCATTCAGAGATCCAAGTTCTGTTGGTGAAGAAGCGACAAATAACAGTCGAGGTTTTGAGCAGGAGTCCAGCAAATCAAACAAACCATCAGCCTTAACACAACCTTTGAACCCCTATTACATTAAAGGAGAAACCCTTGGGGTGGAATTATCCAAATTTCTTTCTTAAACTATACGAAGAACCTATCTACAAATTTCAAGATGCTCAGTTTCTGATTTGCCTTTAATTATGTACTTACTATAACGGGAGGGGTGGGGCATGCCCTCGTGCCCTACATAAATCTGCCCTTGCTGTAGCCTATGATGTATGACCTATTTTACTCAATAAGTTTCATCCAAATCCGTTCAGTAGTTTTTGCGTGAATGAGTAACAAACATAAATACAAACATTCGCATTTATAATATTAGTAGGATATTAAAACAATAGTTTCACTCATGTTTTTTCTGTTATTTTAACAACTATTATCATGTGATTTGCTTTTAATTATGTACTATAATGGATTCTCCACAGCACACAAAAAACTGTCTGGGGGGCAAGTGCCCCCGTGCCCCCCTTAAATCCGCCCTTGTTGTAGCCTATGTGTTATTCTGATGTATAACCTATATTACTGTAAAGTTACATCCAAATCCGTTCAGTAGTTTTTGCGTGAAAGAAAGACAAACATGCAAACTTTCACATTTATAATTTTAGTAAGATTTTATAGTACTATAGAAATAAATGAAAATCGCCCTGTAAACAAAAAAATTGAATAAACTAGGTCTAAATTTTTGTTATTCGAATTGAATAAACTATTAATAAAATTTAATAATAGTAATAAAAACTGATAAATCCAAAATAAATAAATACTGCTGCTCCTAATTTACACCATCTGAAGTGGAACTATTCCAAAATATTATACATTTTAGCAATCACTATTCTTGATATTGTTCTTACATGGTAATATTAAACGGGTATTGGTTGGTTGAGGTGATAATAATATTTCGTCGTCAGTTTGTAAGTACCATTTATGTATTAACGTCGTTCAAGATTTAATCTTATATTCAGACCAGTGTGTTAATTCATATAATTCATTAAAAGCCTTTTATTTCACTGTTGGGCATGATTATGAGAACAATATAGTCTATATTGATTCTTTTTTTTGTAGCCTATTTCTTTTTATTGTAAATTTGTCTGTTTTTTTATCTTATTTTTGTATTACATCTTCTGATTCTCTACCAAAACATACCTGGTAGTTATTTACTTTCAAGATATTATATTGTTTTATTCTAATAATGTAGTCCTTTAGCTAGATATGTATTTATTTAATTTGGTTCATTTCTGTTAATCTTAAGGGACCTGGTCCCGGAATAAAATTATTTTTCTATTTTATTCTATTCTATTATATATATTTTTGTATTCTATTCTATTCTATAAATGTCGCTAAAAGGAAGTTTAGCAAATAGAATGAATCTCAAGAACTAAAAGTAAAATTTATTTATTTACAGTCCAGGAAAGTATATATGGCATTGAAGTAACTCAGTATGTAGGGTGCAGTGTTACTGATCTCAAATTACTGAAGGCTTAGCAGAAAAGTTATTTATTTTGTTAACAGCAGTGAAATGGATCTGTGGGATCTGGACACCCTCCAGTTTCTATAAAGTAGTTACCCTTAATAAAAGGAAATATGGCAGTAGAGTCTGACCTCTGCCAAATCATCTCCCTTCACAACAATAAGCTTAGTGATAGTAAAGTGTACAGAGCCCAGTACCCTTCAAGGGTTGCAGTGGTAATGGTATAGTGATGATTGATTTAATTTGAGAATAGAATCTCCTTTAGGGATCGGAGTGGCTCAGTGGAAGGACGCTTCGTTGTGACGAAGGGTCCAGGATAAAATCCGGCAGTGGCAGATTTTATTTAATCTGGTGAAAGCCAAGACGATAAGGTACAAATAAGCTACAACCTCCTGAAAAACATTCATTAAACAATAAAATTGCTAGGACATTTGTGCAAAAAGCAGATGTATGCAAGTTGAGCTAACAAATATGAACGGATACTCTTAGTATAATAAATTAAAGGCCCAGACCCAAGTGGACCAACTCCGGTGGAAATAAAATTCTCCAATTTCATTAAGTTTATACTTTAATATTTAAGAAATTTGCGTTAGATAAAAATATGAGGTATATAATAGAATTAAGAATGGGACGATAAGGTATAACCTCCGTAACACCGTAAAAACACCGTAATTAGGGGCGACCTGTGGTCTAGTGGTTATGATAACAACCCTACTAACATCGCGGGTTCGTAGCTCGGCAGGTGTGCCTAGGATTTTTAAAAGAGAGTAAAAAATCCTTGGTTATGCCATCCTTCGGAAGGGATGTTAACGGGAGTCTCGAGCTTGTACGATGTTGAGTACTCGTTAAAAATCCCTATCCTAATTAAACCGTAATAGGCAACATTTAGAGCTCATACTTTAGCATAGTCCGATTATTCATATCAGCATAAAGTGACGTTAAATAAACAAACCACTGTAATTACACAAAGAAAGGGTTCTGACATTTATGCAAAATGCAAATGATTTGTCTGACTTGGATACAACCCCAGTAGCTCAGTGGTTAGACCAATGCTCTAGAGATGCAGACGACCCAGGTTCAAATCCCGGAGAGGATAAATCTTTTCTCCTCAAAATAAAAATATTTAAATACATCAATTATTGATTGACGGCATTTGTAGACTTAACCATTGTGGAAGAGATTTTTGAAAATTGAATCCCATCTTGACGGAGCTTGGTACCAATTGGTTTCCGTGCCTTTCGAAGGGGGTGGGGTTTGGGGGAGGGAGGGGTTTTATCTCTTCCTTCCTGGAGGAGGTAAGTGTTGGCACATTAATGGCTATTCTTCCTTCCTCAGGAGCGGGCGCCTGGAGCGTGCGCGCCGCGTGCACTCCACCCCTCCACCCCTCACAAATTTCGAAATGAATAACTCCTCCCTGAGAGAAATTGTAGCGATACGGTTTTCAATATGCACTTTTCAATGAACCTTTCAATGACTGTGGGCTGCCTCTTTGAAAACTCATCTATTTCAAATTACACACCGTTTTAAGCTGAATGCAGCACTGAAACGGGGCCTGCAATTGTCGCCCGACCTTCTATCAATGTGACACAATACAAAACATTTTATTGTATGCGAATTACAATTATTGAGAGCATCTGTGAAGCCATTTAGAAAATTTAATTATAGCCTTAAAACGTGTACCTCTAATTCGATTCAGATTATCTTATGGATTAATATTGATTCAGATCATCCTAAAAGAAACCAAAAACCGTACCACTATTACTCATGAAGAGTCTTGGTTTCAGTACGTGGTAGAGACTCTACTGTTTCTTGGACAACGGTTGTAGTTATTAACTCAATATACAAGGTCAGCCACCATTTCTTTCCTGAATTCCAGTTCTATACCCAATATGGAAGGTTATGTCTAATTCTTAAATTATCTTCGCATCCTTAATTATCTCTTAATTAGTTTTTTATTTTTATCTATTTTTTTTTCTCAAACAGGTGGTGTTACTTGATTTCCCACCCTTGGAAGATCTTACAGTCTCGTATCTTTTAAAAAGTCTGCAAAATCATCTTTTAATAACGATGATTGTGAATTTAATTTGTAAAAGTTATAGGGGAATTAGCACTTTTCGAAGTAGCGGATTCAAACTTCCACCTAGCTTCACTTTGGAATTTTGTTTCTTTAAATAATTCGTCTTATAATATGCCCACTATTATACTCTATATTTCAAAGAAAAGTGCACAGTTGTAAGTATGTGAACAAAGCAACTATAGGCAACTCAGATATATCGCACCAAATTTCACCCTATTATTAAAAAATACGAAAGTCGGAATTTAATAAAGTTGAATGTCAAATGGGTCATTAAACACGTTGTATTTAAGAGATAGAAATCACCCAATTCTAGTAATGGAGAAGTAGTGAAATTCAAAAAATCTACTTTGTGTATTTTGATTTTGCTTTATTCATATTACTCGATGAAGAGATTTTTTGCTACTCTTATAACACTATTGGGTATGTGTTGGAGCTTTGAGATGCCGCAGCTACGTCTTAAAAAGTCTATCTCAAGAGCAAGCAGTTTATGGGCATCTTGTCTTTTTACTGCCCATGTTTCGGCCCCATATAGGTTTGTCCCCAGAAGAAAAGAATGATATATTTTCTTTTTAATTTCTAACGAGACCCCTTTATTCCAAATCTTCAATATATAATATAATTCATTAAATCAAATCATGTTAAAAGATTACGGTCAAAAATAATAAAAATAGTTGAGCTATTTGTATAGAGAGGAGGGGAACTCGGTGTTTTGATGCACGTAATAAATAAATGATTTAATATTTTAACAGCCATAAATCTACTCTATGGGATCTGCTATATAAACTCGTGAGAATGGCCATGTCTCAAGAATGAAACTGAGATCGCGAGAAAAGTCAAGTAGTATTGTGAAATCGCACTAGGAGAGCTGGACGTCCGAGGCTACGTTGGAGGGACGGGTTGCAACTGACTAGGAGCCTTCTTGGGACCGGAATTGAATGGAGAACGGCAGCACAAAATACGGAGCCCAATGACGGGGAATAATTGAAGTCAAAGACCTATCATGGGTTGTAGTGCCACGGAAGTAAATAACGTACATATGCAATGATCGAAGAAAATACTCAATTTTACAGATTTAGTATGCCCCGCCACTTAATAAAATTAGAATAAATAACAAAACGCCTTATCTTCCGCTCGTGGCATCCGATCTTTGCCTTTCGGGTGGCTGAAACTATGATCTCTATTTTAAGAAATAATTTTTATAGTTGAGGTAATTATTAAAATAAAAAAGCAAAAGCTCAAGAGGGCATACAAAATTAGTAAAAATGGAACCATTCCAAACAAAATCATTCAACATTTAAGACTTTTTGTGATAATTATTAACATCATTGGTATTTTTTCCACAGGTAGTCGCTACGAATCAAGTCGGAATGGCGTTAATTGAATACTCATATTCTAAGTTCATACATAATTATTTCAAATTCCATATTTGAAACTTTTGATGCAGTAACGATCCACAACTTTTCATTCGTTTCGTTTTTAATATTCTCGAAGAAAACCCCAATAATTTTATCGCTGACTGTATATAGATTACAGAACCCACTTACACATATTGTTTGGTTAAATCATCATCTATACTTCGAAATGTTTGTTCTTCATTCGAAACGTTCATTTCTTGATTAAAAGATTACCGAAATATATACATTTCCTATATTTAAACTCTTTCTTTCGTACTAAAACTAACGATTACTTTTATTTTTGAGAATATTAGAAAGAAAGAAATAAATTAAAAGGCTTAGCGAGCCCGAAAGTTTTATGCCAATACCACCTATCTCAGTTTACAAATCTCTGACCACTACACCCAAACCCAAATCCGCCAGATCACTTTAAACGCAATTTTCCCACCTACGTCTCGGTCTACCCCTCGGACGCTCCTCTGTCGGCGCAGCGCTTATTAACTTTTTAGGAATTCGTTCCTTACTAAGCACAGCAACTTTGCAAGCCCATTTTAATCTTCGTGATGCTATCACTTGAATAACATTAACCGGGTTCATGCTTCGCAATGCCGCGATTAGAAAGGAATGAAAAGATAAAACTTGTCACTTTACTCGAAGCTACAACCTGAGGAACTGATTCTACATATTTTTTTTTAAATAAAGGTTTCGCACCGTTTACTCCCAAACAAGTAAACAATGTGATGGCCGAACATTATAAACAACTTTCACAGTATATAAAGAGGGACGTATAACACTATACCGTGTAAATAATAGGCCGTGTTCGGGGCTGGGCAACAAGGATAGGGTTTCCTAGTGTGTAGATTTAGGAAGAGATAGTAGCATCCGAGGGTGGGTGGGGGGTAAGAAGAGAGCAAGGGTGAGTCAGAGGGAGTAGGAAGTGGCAATAAGGTAATATCCGGAGTACGGGGATGCATTATGGGTAATGCGGCGGAAGTGACTGGCAGAAAGCACCTGGAACGGAAGAGAGCGAGCGGCCGCCACGCTCCCATCGACGAATTACCCGACAAATGACGCAAGGGAACGCCTCACCGTGGGAGTACCGTTGCCAACAATGAAGCGTACGCTAGGACCAAACTGCTACTCATTCGGGCTCATTGGCCTGTGTGTGCAACGTCGGTGTTTATGCAGGGAACCCTTCGTCCGTTCTCTTGAGCGGCCGAGGTTGTTCTAATGCACCTATAACGATACAGTAACGATGCTGAGAATTTAATAGACTACAGAAGAAGCTAATCAAATAAAAAAAAAAACAATCGTAGCGAAATGCAGAACTATAACCCTAGATTGTGAAACTCGTGTTTAAATAAAAATAAAAAAAAGTTACGACTTGCTTTGTACATTATTACCAAGAATAAATATATATCCATGTATATTTTTATTTTACTTGGGCTCCACCATTCCATCGAATTCCTATCGGATCTAATCCTTATAATACAAAGTCCTTCGTATAATCCTCAGTGTTCCTAACTTTCTTACGAACAAGGTGATTATGATACCTCAATGTCCTATTTGTTGGCCGGAACCCAATATCTATCCTTTCATGACAAACCTATAATCAAACCCACTAGATTGAAACCGAGGGGTCTAAAAAAGAAGATGGCCTCTTGGCCTTCTAAGTTGAATTTGTTATTCGAGTACTGTACTACCAGAGAGTAGATGCTTTACTCTCATGCCATTACATATCTTTCAATCTGTTTACTTGATGTATTTTTTATTATACAGTTCTGAATTTCAATAAATAGTTTTAAAAAAAGGTGGTTGAAGGATGTTGATGTAGCTAATAGAAAAAAAAAATCGTTGCGAAATGTAGTACTAAGACCCCAGATCTTGGAACAAGTGTTTAAATATTTAAAAAAAAAATCAATTTGCCTTCTTGTAACCAAGAATAAAAATCATATTTCTTTTTTTTAAGCGCGTTATTTAGGGATCCGCTAATGAGAATATATATTCCCCTCCAATGGTCTGACGGGCCTCACAAATACTAGTCAATTTCATTAATTTCAACTCAACAACATTTTAATCTTTTATAAAATAGGGAGCGGAGTGTCTTAGAGAAGAGCGTTGTTACCCCGTATTCCGGGTTCGAATACGGCTTGGGCAGATTTTATTTAATCTGTTAACATTCATGTATGAATCATTTGAGATCTGGAACCCTCCTGGGGCTCACCCTCAATAAATTGGGTAACAAAAATAGAGGGAAATATGGCGGTTGAGCATTATTTGGGACAAATCACCTCCTTGCACAAATGTTGTCCATGAAACAGTACAGTCTCTACCACATACTTAACCCTGAACACTACCCACATATTGAATTATCTTTTAATTTGTAGTTAGTGAAGCGAAAGCCATACAAATGCGAGTATACATTAGTCCAGATCTGGTAGATATGTTTAGGTTTAGAAGATGAATTACGCTCAGGAAAGAAACACTCTATAAGATAATAACTCTAGCAATGGGTGCCAACGTTTTGGTTTAAGTTACACGTAGATATCAAGGATAAACAAAACAATAATATAGTATATAAAGGAAAAGAAAGCGGCCTATGGCTTACATAAAAAAACTTATTTTTTATTAACTGGTCTATAATTGATCAATTAGGTAAAATAAAAAAGTTTGACTCTGGGAGGACGATTGGAAACGAAAGCCGTCGAAAATTTCAAAACGGAGTATTTAATCTAAATAATTATTGTATTAAGAAAATGAAAAACACTAAATTTTTGTAAGAATAAGTACAATCCCACAGATTAATAATTCGGTTAACTAGTGTGGTTGAAAACTAAAATGAAAAAAAAAACGAGTTCTCTAAGATAGAAACCTGATATGATAGAGTTTATTTTTCCTTTTCTGCCTACAATTCCTACATGCTGCATTTGATGAAAAAAAAAGTATGATAAGCTAAATCAAAGACCATTAAATTCTGCGTCTAATCAGTACCAGAAAATAATGATTTGGTTAAGAGATATGCTCGAAACCGCTGAGGAAAAGAATTATTTTTTCTACTGCATATTCTATAGAAGTTCGAAGTTTTAAAACTTCTAGTAGATTTAACGATTTTAAATTTAAGAAATTTCCAATGCAAAATTTAATTCTTATGATTTTCGAATGTAAATCGTTTTAAAATTCGGAGTCTACTGAAGGTCATACAAATCTTTTAAAATGACCAAAATAAAGAAACAATTTATGTTTGGCTACGCCTAAAAAACAATTTATTTAATCGAAGTTTAGAAAAAATCATAATAACCAATTTCATTAAATCAAATCAATTAAATTTCATATAAGGCTAAATGTAAAATATCACTCCCAACGGATTTCAAGAAATCCATTTCAAGTCATTATGGATGACTTGCTTCAATTTAAAGAATGAGTACTAGTAAATGGAAATATCATCCTATAATCAAAGCAGTATTCCTGAAGGTAATTAAATTAAATACATTAAATAAAATATATAAAAATAAAATCATGCAACATGCAATAAAATCCTGCTACAAACTACAATCGACGAATTTTCCTTTCAGCGTTGAAGAGGCCAGTGAAGATATTTGTAGTTTTCTTGTATTGATGTATCACTAACTGTTTTATTGTTATTTATATTTAGAAGTGCACTGTTCTATTTTTTCTTATTCTCCTCTATAATACCATAATATTTATTCTACCATTTCCGTATATTGTTATACTTAGTTTCGTATTATGGTTAATGTTAATTTTTTTTTACATTTACTTATTGAAATTTACAACTGTACAATAATAATACATCGAGTAAATAGAATGAAACATATGACATATGGCATGAGACAATGGCAAGTAGTGAAAATACCCACTGGTAGTACTCGAATAACATATTCAACTTAGATGGTCACGAGGCCATCTTCTTTTTAGAACCCTCGGAGTATTTTCCGGAATTGAAGAGGTTGCTAGGTTTGAAACTAGTGGGTTTGAGTGGGAATAAAGTTTGTCATGAAAGGGTTATTATCGGGTTAGGACTAATTCAGTAATAAATCGGACATGAAGGTCATTATGGATGACTTTGTTTGTAACCTAGTAAGGAGCACTGAGGATTTTCCGAACGATTTTGTACTGTTAGGGTTAAATATAATAGGAATTAGATGGCTTGGTGGAGGCCCAAAGCTCTGCTATGGAATTCAAAATGGTTCTTTTAATAGTCGTGTATATGAGTCTTTTTAATTAATTGGGAGCTTAGAGTGTTTGTATAGTTAATACTGAAGTAGCCTGAAAAAGCGAGCAGTTTCTTGTCGTTTGAGTCTAGTATGAGGATTCCAAGTTAAACATCTCTCGATATTTCGAGTTAACTAAATCAAAAAATTATTACACGTAATTGAAATTGATATCAGCTGATTGATCGCTATCTCCGGATGAGACGGTAAGGTTGACGTGTACGACTGGTCACCCTGGCAGATGCTCGCGTGCGGGAAATGTGGCGTGCAATAAGCCAGGTATTAACTTTTTAAATTCTAATTAAAGCGTATTGATGGCCACTATCACGAGGTGTTATCGTTCTGTTATTAGCAGCTGCGGCAGCAACAAATCAATGCCAGTACCCTCTGCCTCCGGTTAACAGGTTTTTTAATAAGTAATAAACTAATATTTCGGGTTAACTATAGGTGCTAATAGAATCGTGCGACGCTTTAGCGTGATTCTTTATCAGAAATTGACTTTTATTAGTATAAAATTAATTTTTAATAGCATGTTTCTGACGATGGATATACAGTAGAACCTCGATTATCCGTCAGGGTGTGGGACCAAAACGGTGACGGAGTTGGGAAATAGACGTATATGGGAGTGAGTCATATGTCTCATATATATGTATATATAAATTGAACAATATATTTCAAACATTCGACATTATATATGCACTCGTAACTTATTTACGTAATAATAAGGTATACATATGTAGTAAAAATATTTTTAAAAATTAATAATAATTAAGTACATCGATGGCTAAAAGCACGTTCATTGTATGTCCATTTTTTTCACTCTTGAGAAATTAATATAAATTTAAAGGTAGAGGTTAGCTCTTTCCTCGTGCACAAACGTAGTATGCCCCTTCCTAATAATCATTAAATGATTATATAGAAGGGACATACTCTAGGGGTCCCCCGCACGTTTTACATCATTAACTGGCGTCCGAGGAATATCATAGATTTTTGCTAAGATTGAAGCACTTTCACTTTTTCGTAAACGTTTTAATATTTCAAACTTAGTAGCGAGATCTAAACTCTTCTTTTGTCTTTTTTCCGACATTATTATACGTACTTTTAAGAAAACGACAAGTATCCGTAAGACAAGAATGAAGACTGAAGGTAGTTCAACTGCGGAAGCTACATTAGGTAGAGATGAGAATATAATTAATTTCTGACAAACCTGTGCGAGGAAGCCTAGGATTTGAATAAACAACAGATTCTAGAAAACGAAGTTGTCAAGACACAACGATTGATTCTTAGCCGGCGTCTATGACGTTAGCAACCAAACAATATTTGTATATACATATTTTTTTTTCTCAAACTGAGGTGACGGTTAACAGAGAGTGGCGATAAATAGAGTGACGAATAATAGAGGTTTTACGTACATGGATATTAAGATATAGCGGAGGATTGAATGAAGTTAAATACAAGGTCAGAGAAATGGACATGGATGAGGAATTTCAATTCAAGGTATCACGAATGTTTAATCCTTAAACTGCTATTAACGAATATATGTGTCCGGCAAAACCAATCTGTATGGACTATGAGCTCGTATATGCGTCTGTTGAAAGTCACCAACAGATTATGAAACAATCAAGTATACAGAGAAAAAAATAAAAGGAAGTCAAAATAGTTAAGAGTACAAATTAGCTGAAATATTCTGATATTTTTAATAAATTTTATGGTAGGTATTATTGATCTAATGTTCGTAATCGCCCGAGACCCTAAATAGCTGCCACACTCCAGATTTTTTTATTATTTTTATCTTGTAACAATATAAATTTTACAAATTTTAGTAAATGATTGCTGCTTGAAAATAACGTTCTGTTATTATGCAATCTGGTGGCAAAGGAATACAATAGTAATTTATTAATAGCGCCTTGAACTTTTAATCAAGCAATAGAGCGGGCACGTGTGAAAACGGTCACTCAGGATCGCATCGGCCGAGTGTCGCTCTCTTTTTAAGGCTTAGGAATTTCAGGCAGGGAGCAATTACACCAAAAAATCGATACAATTTTATGAGCCGGAATTATAAAAGTTAGAAGAAGAACTCAGGGCAAACATATTTAGAATAGAGCGAGTGTTTTTTTTAATTTTATCTTTACAATGAAGCACGAATTAGTTTTGAAACATCTGATAAAGCTTCTATTAATTAAATGGGTTAACGGAGCGGAGTGGATTGGTACCCAAAATAGGGGAAAAACTTTGCAGTTTTAGAGCAATCTATGACAGATCACCTCACCGCAGGACCGTTGTACAAGAAACAGTACAGTCTCTATAACGTTAAGGGTTGCGATATACCAGTAAGGTAATACAAATTATTAGGTTCTCTGTATTAGTGTTGTTACTCAGAGCAAACTGTATAATAGGAGAGATAGCATGACCGCGGTTGAGTTAGGGGCCAAATGACGGGAGTACAAGTATTTGCTCGAGAAGAGCAGATGTCGGCTGACGTGGGCTCACGGTATAAGGTGATTACAGCCCATGAGCTTCATTACACACACATATGGTACAATAAGCTTTTTTAGAGGCCATGGGCCATCCGATGACTGATAAGCCCATCTCAGCCGACTTCATTTCCATGAATGGAATACATTATTGAATGGGATGCAAACCAATTCAATTAGCGTGTTGTTCTCTCCTCTGGAATGACAAGTAGTAACTGCTAACAATCACGATAATAACTTCTGAGGCAGAATGCTCCACATCGATATTGTAATCGTCCAATTAGTATTTTTAATATTAACGAATGCATTGGAATCCCAACAACCAGTATTGTTAAGGTCTGAGGATTAAATATGAACCATCCAGATGTTAAAATAAAGATTATCGATAACCAGGAATAAAGAATAGAAAAAAAATACAAAATGGTCTTAATATGCAGAATTTAATAATAGTTATTAATATAAAAGGATAAGTGATACAAACAATTTGAAGCTGATACCAACAATCGGAGATTACTAATCTTTGCCTATCAATTACTACCCCCCCCCCCGCCCCACAAAAATTCATAAGACCACTCTTAACAAAATTCTCCCACATACGCCTCGGGTAATACGTCTAATACAGTTGTGTATTTATATGTGGGCCTCGAAGTTTTCCTTTCAAAATTGGTGGCCCGCACAACTACAGGATAGAACGTTGGTAAGAATAAAACAACCCCTTATGACAATCAGCCCCAATAAAAAGTTGTTTTATTATTGCACTCGTTAATTTTAAAATTAACTGTTACAGCTGTTCTTATTTTTTTTAAAATAACCGTATCATTCACATCCATTAAAAAAAAAAAGAAAAAACTATACCATTACAGTCCATGAAGGGTCTTGGGTTCAGAACATTTGAAAAAGGTTGTACAGGGAGATGGTTTGTCCTAGATCCCGTTCAACCGTTAGTTTTTCCCCCAATTGAGGCTATCCGTTTCGAAGAGGTTGAGCGAGTCCCAGGAGAGTCTGCATATTCCGCAGGGCACATCTATAGCGGTTGACATATTAAATAATTAGTCTACCACATCCGGATTTGAATCCAAAACCTTCGGCACGGCAACTCTATCACTATCCCGAAAAGTAAAATTAGCATATTTACGCACCCAACAATCCTTCCTCAAAACGTATGGTTTTCCTCCATCCTACTTTCAGATTTTTCCCGTCTAACCTATAATTGGTTAGTAAGTTAATATAAGAGGGATATCGACTGCCTGTTATGCCAGAGGCCAAGAACAGCAGACCATGATGCATCGGGATGAGGTGCCAGTAGCAGAGTATAGATAATGACGTTAACGAGCGGGGATGTAGCGATCCTAACGTGATAACTATCCGACATCTGGCCCGCTCCACCTGGTCCAAGGATTTTATCCAGCTTCTATTCGTTACGCTTCTCTACACTTTCCGGCAATAACAAGCTATATTGTTTGTTTTTAGAAAATTATTTTGTTATATAGAACTGTATTCTTGGAAACATACTGGTAGATATTCCTTGAAATGATAATCGATAACGTAAAACCGTTATTAAAAAAAATGAGGAGGTGCATCATCGTTTGATATTGTATATTGATATAAGTTCCTATACAGAAATATTATTTATAACTTAAAATAAAATAAATTTAGTATTATAACTATTAATATCAAACACGTGTGAATTAAAAAAAATAAAATAAAATGTCTACCACTTCAAACTAAACCTTTTTTACAAAAAAAAAAAAAAATAGGATAATACAACCCTTTTATATATATATATTTAACTTGGCAGACGCGTGAAATTTTTACGAATAATTTTAAATAGTTTCTGCTGTACAAACAAATTTAGATATAATATTAAAAAGCCTTATGCATCATTCATTATATTTACTTATATTGTTATAATAAAGATATAAATTTCAATAAATAAATTTTTTTTTAATATAAAAAACAAAAATTATTTGGTAAATATATATCCTTTGGCAGAAAATCTGAATAATATTGATTGTATCATGAAAATAAGTGAATTTAAGGAAAATTTGAATAATATTAACTGTATCGTGAAAATAAGTGAATTCAAGTAACCTTTGAATAATATTACCTGTGTCCTGAAAATGAGTGAATTTAATGAAAATTTGAATAATATAAACTGTGTCCTGAAAATAAGTGAATTCAAGTAAAATTTGAATAATTTTAACTGTGTCCTGAAAATAAGTGAATTCAAGCAAAATTTGAATACTATTAGTTGTGTCCTGAAAATAAGTGAATTTAAGGAAAATTTGAATAATATTAACTGTGTCCTGAAAATAAGTGAATTTAAGGAAAATTTGAATAATATTAACTGTGTCCTGAAAATAAGTGAATTTAAGGAAAATTTGAATAATATTAACTGTGTCCTGAAAATGAGTGAATTTAATGAAAATTTGAATAATATAAACTGTGTCCTGAAAATAAGTGAATTCAAGTAAAATTTGAATAATTTTAACTGTGCCCTGAAAATAAGTGAATTCAAGCAAAATTTGAATAATATTTACTGTGTCCTGAAAATAAGTGAATTTAAGGAAAATTTGAATAATATTAACTGTATCGTGAAAATAAGTGAATTCAAGTAAACTTTGAATAATATTAACTGTGTCCTGAAAATGAGTGAATTTAATGAAAATTTGAATAATACTAGCTGTGTCCTGAAAATAAATGAATTTAATGAAAATTTGAATAATATAAACTGTGTCCTGAAAATAAGTGAATTCAAGTAAAATTTGAATAATTTTAACTGTGTCCTGAAAATAAGTGAATTTAAGGAAAATTTGAATAATATTAACTGTATCGTGAAAATAAGTGAATTCAAGTAAACTTTGAATAATATTAACTGTGTCCTGAAAATGAGTGAATTTAATGAAAATTTGAATAATACTAGCTGTGTCCTGAAAATAAATGAATTTAATGAAAATTTGAATAATATAAACTGTGTCCTGAAAATAAGTGAATTCAAGTAAAATTTGAATAATTTTAACTGTGCCCTGAAAATAAGTGAATTCAAGCAAAATTTGAATAATATTTACTGTGTCCTGAAAATAAGTGAATTTAAGGAAAATTTGAATCATATTAATTGTATCGTGAAAATAAGTGAATTCAAGTAAACTTTGAATAATATTAACTGTGTCCTGAAAATGAGTGAATTTAATGAAAATTTGAATAATACTAGCTGTGTCCTGAAAATAAATGAATTTAAGAAAAATTTGAATAATTTTAACTGTATCAAGAAAATGACTGAATTCAAGGAAATTGGAATAATATTAACTGTATCATGAAAATCGGTGAATTTATGGAAACTTTGAATAGTATTAACTGTATCATGAAAATAAGCGAATTTAAGAAAAATTTCAATAATAATAATAATTATGAAAATAAGTGAATGTTAGGTAAAAATCTTTCAGTATCTGTGTGGTTTTAATTTAGCCTGCTTGGAAAAAAAAGAGAAATATAAAAATATATAAACATGCTTGATGAATAAAATTACTCACATATTTTTCTCTCGAGCGTTCTCCGGATTCAAGATTAAAACTGCTACATATCCATGGTAATTGTTAATTGTTTTAAGTCCAAGAGGTGCAGAATAATTTAGGGGTACCACCTAAAACAACGAATATTATATGAAATGTAGATTGCAATGTCAGAAGAGTTAATTTTGTAACGTTGTTAATGTAAATTAGCGGTTAATGTAAACACAAGAAATATTGGTGTGGGGGAGACTGCCGTATTACTTTGCTTCGAGGCTAAGGTTAGCTAACGTTAGGACCATCACGATTATACAACAAATACAATAGCTAGTAAATAAAAAAAAACTTTTAAACAAAGATTATTCAAGAAAGAGCAACTTCGGGCAACATTTATTGAATAATTATGGCTTGGCAAGTTGCTGTTTTATGAGTGTGTCGACATTTTTGGGCAAGCTTTTTGTTAACTGAAAAAAAAGATGACAAGGTCCGAATACAATTAGACTGAAATTTAATCGGATTTAAGGTTTTCTACGATTAAAGTTTAGATAAACCCAAAATAAGGTCTAAAGTAAGCTTGCATTAGTAACGATAAGTGAAATATAACATAGTAAAACATTTTTTAAATGAATCTAAACAACATTGGAGGTTAATAAAGTAATACGGGATTATCAATACTTTCATTGGCATATAAAATGCCAAACATGATCAATAAAGGTGTATTATTAATATTTTGTAAACACAAATAGCTACTATGTTAGAGAAGAAATTGGTTGACTGGAACTTCTAATGTAAGGATAGAGATAGTTGGGGGTGCAGTCAAATGAAACACTATATAAGTGAATACTTATTTATTAAGTGTGCCGACGTTTCGACCTACTTTGTAGGTCATCTTCAGGGCAAATAGGAGCTGTTGCTCGGGAATCGGATAACAGACCGCCGTGGTTTTTATAAGTGGATAACTTATTTGGTGTTTCATATGACTGCACCCCCAACTATCTCTAGCCTTACATTAAAATAGCTACTATATTTAAATTTTCATTTTAACCTTAATATGATCTTTCAACTCCCACTGTAGAACGGTACAGAATTTTTATTATTAGATTAATTCTATATTGTTTACCTAATCTCGTTTTATCCGGAATAACTCTGTGTATACTACCATTATTCACGTAAGATATTTTTTTTATTTCGTTTATTTTTTGTTTTCATTTAATAAAGAAATGTATCAGCGTCAAATAATTTTATTTTATTGTTAGTTCCTACCCGTAACTGCTTTATATTTGTATTTGTATAACACCATTTTGTTTTAGTATAACCAACGTGTTTCAACAATGGGGACTACCTCAAGGCTCTAAATATTTATATTAAAATAAGACCCATTTTAATTTTGCTATTAGCTAATCCGGATTATGATATGAATTATTGATAAGGTAGACGCAAGCCGCTTTGTTTACTTTGTGTTCTTCCGTCCGGGAGCCGCGTGGGTTCGGAAGGGTTGGCTTAGTGGACAGTGTCGCTCTGCACTGAAAAATATCCTGGCGACACATTTTGTTTTGTTTCAATTAAGGCTGAAAAGTCTACCATTATTCGATGTTTATACAAGTTGATAAAGTGTATGTGGCTTACAGGGGGAATTTACATGACAATTTATAAAAACAAAAGACTGAAAACTTTCCGGTGATACGGACACTTTCACTTTCAAACTGTACCAACAAATATGTTTTTAGACATAAATGAATGTTATAATAAGGAGAGGAGGAATCTATCAATAGTGTTATCCATCATAACTTAAGATTTATGTAGAGAAAAAATAGGATTGTTAAATGAAAAGTAACACAGACCATTTTGAGTGGTCATTTTGAAATTAAGCCTTATACTGCTCCAGGAGAAGGTAAGAAGAAAAAATGATAGAGGAAACTAATTTTTCGATTACATAAATGTTGAACATCTGACGCCCTCTAAATATGTTAAAATTAATAACAACCATATAAAAGTATTTCTTTTTCCAATTGAAGTTGCTTAATTTTTTTTAATAACTCCTGGGTTGATTTATGTTTCGAAATTAACCCAAACATGGACAAATATATTAAGTGACAGTAGAGGTTTCTTTTATGAACAAGAATATAGGATCAGATCAAGTTTTAGCAACTTAACCTAAAAATCAAAATGCTTTATCTCAATTATCAGTTGAGTAGGAGGTCATAAAAGAATCTTTGAACCACACAAAAGAAAGGTAGATAACTATATTAGAGAAGAAATAGTTGACTGGAACTTCTAATGTAAGGAAGAAATAGTTGGGGGTACAGTCAATGAAAACACCATAATAAGTGCATCTTATTTATTGTGTGCCGACGTTTCGTCCTACAATGTAGGCCATCTTCAGGGCTATGAGAGAAAAACAAACAGAACGTTCTACATTGTAGGACGAAACGTCGGCACACAATAAATAAGATGCACTTATTATGGTGTTTTCATTGACTGCACCCCCAACTGTTTCTTCCTTACATAGATAACTATAGCATTTATTAGATACACTATATATGTATAATGGATAACAGGTTAATGTGGGAAACATGGTCATAAAGAAGCATGGCTTCACAATAAATATAAACCAGTTTATCAACTGTAGGAAACATAGCAAGACCAAAAGTTGCAATTTAAATAAAGGTTTAATTTATTTAAATTTTTATTTTCAATAGAAGATAAAAAAAGTTAATAACAAGTAAGAGGACTTTGACATAATCTTGGTAACCTGGACTATAAAAATTGGAATTTTTTTATAGACTCAATCTCTTACCCACTGCAGAAGTATATATAAAAAAAAGGGATTGGAAATTATTAAATAACTATAGAACACGTATAGAAAAACAAAAGGCAAAAAACAAACTAGAAACAGAATTAAAAAACTATGGAAAGGGAAACTCATGAGAAAATGTTAGAAGTATACAATCCCATTATAAATGAACCAGATCAGATGTAGTTGAAATGTTCTAGGAACCAACACACAATATATTCTAAGTCTACAGAAAAATATGAATAATTTTATGCAAAGCATTTAATTATGCCCTTGAAATGAAATAAATTGTTTTTATTTTGGTATACTCATACCCCTAGGATTAACAAATATGCACAAGATAACAGCATTAGTCTGACTGCATTATTCACAATTAATTAAATTGAAAAACAAGAACTAATTAATTACATAAATAAAACAGGAAAATTATCAATGAAAATTGAAAACTTATACATAATAGTACATCTCTACATAGTTTTGGTTCTTTTGCATTTACAAGGAATCGGTCATCGAGGAGAAGTGAAAATAAATGGTGTTTAAATGGACATAGAAAAGAAGCTTTTTGAATAAAGATAGGGAGGGAATTCCATAAAGAAGCAGTAAGAATGACTAAGGATTTTTCAAAGGTATTATTTCTATGAGAAAGAATCACAAATTAGCAGGTTGGGATCTTGTTTTAAAGAGGTGCATGGAAGAACATATGGTAAAATCAGGAGAAGGTTACTTTTGAAGTAGGAAGGCACCAAGAAAGTAATGCCATCAGAAATTAAGATAATAGACTTTCCAAGTAGAATTATATTAGTTTATAAGAGAAGCAAAAACTAAGATCTGACTGCCTTGCTTTTGTGGATGATATATTGTTCTTCACAGAGACACCATAGATTGCAGCTAAACAGATTGAAATTCTCAAGGAAACAACAAAGAAAACTGGATTGAAGATGTCTTTCGATAAGCCAGAGTACATGAATAAGTATTCAAAATTGGGGCAATCGCCAGAAACACATTTTACAATAGGAATTTTTCAAAAACCTAGGAAATAAACCAGTGAAGCATTGAATATCGCAAAAACTTTAATTAAAGAAATTGGCTTTGTTTTAAGACCGAGTGCCTAGAATAATTAGTGTGAAGGAAAAACAGGAGCACATAATTAAAAACCATATTAAAAACAATAAATTGAATGGATGGATATGGAGTTAGGCATTAACATCAATCCTAAAAAACGCTGAGTCGAGGAATTTTTCAAAAACCAAGAAAATCACCAGCAAGACATAGTGTTGCAGAAAATTTAATTAAAGAAAATCATTGGCATCGTATGAAGACCGAGTGCCTAGAATAATTAGTGTGATGGGAAAACAAGTGTATTAATTAAAAGAATTAAAAAATATATTTAAAAAAAAGGAAACTGGATAATGATGAATTTGGAATTAGGAATTAACATCAAACCTAAAAAACGCTGACCCCAGGAATTTTTCAATAACCAATGAAATCGCCGATGAGGTATTGAGTATTGCAATAACGTAATTTAAAGAAAATCGTTCACTTCATTTTAGGACCGAGTCCCTAGAATAATTAGCTAGTGTGATGGGAAAAACTAGAATAATGAATGTAAAAATAAGAAGCAGGATAGTGATGAATTTGGAATTAGGCATTAACATCAATCCTAAAGAACGCTGACCCCAGGTAGTTTTTAAAAACCGAGGAAATCACCAGCGAGGCATTGAGTATCGCAAAAACTTCAAATCTAGAAAAACGTTGTTTTCGTTTTAAGACCAAGTGCCTAAAATTATTAGTGTGAAGGAAAAAGAAGTGCACATGAATTAAAAAATATATTTAAAACAGTAAACTGGATAATGATAAATTTGGAATTAGGCATTAACAAAATCCTAAAAAACGCTGACCTCAGGAATTTTTCAACAACCAAAGAAATCACTCGTGAGTTGTTGAGTAAAAATTTCAATTAAACAAAACGTTTTCTATTATCGAGTGCCTAGAACAGCCAGCGTGATGGTAAAAACTAAAATAATGAATACAAAAAAATATTTAAAAATAATAATTATTTGTCTAAAATAATTATTGAGTAGGTTTGGAAAAACAAGTGCACATGAATTAAAAAATATATTTAAAACAGTAAACTGGATAATGATAAATTTGGAATTAGGCATTAACATAAATCCTAAAAAACGCTGACTTCAGGAATTTTTCAACAACCAAAGAAATCACTCGCGAGTTGTTGAATAAAAATTTCAATTAAAGAAAACGTTTTCTATTATCGAGTGCCTAGAACAGCTAGCGTGATAATAAAAACTAAAAAAATTAATAAAAAAAAATATTTAAAGATAATAATAATTATTTGTCTAAAATAATTATTTAGTAAGTTTGGAAAAACAAGTGCACATGAATTAAAAAATATATTTAAAAACAATAAATTGGATAATGTTGAATTTGGAATTAGGCATTAACATGAATCCTAAAGAACGCTGAGCCCAGGAAGTTTTTAAAAACTGAGGAAATCATCAGCGAGGCATTGAGTATTGCAAAAACTTCAAATCTAGAAAAACGTTGGTTTCGTTTTAAGACCAAGTGCCCAAAATTATTAGTGTGAAGGAAAAAGAAGTGCACATAAATTAAAAAATATATTTAAAAACAATATATTGGATAATGTTGAATTTGGAATTAGACATTAACATCAATCCTAAAGAACGCTGACCCCAGGAAGTTTTTAAAAACCGAGGAAAACACCAGGGAGGCATTGAGAATTGCAAAAACTTCAAATCTAGAAAAACGTTGGTTTCGTTTTAAGACCAAGTGCCCAAAATTATTAGTGTGAAGGAAAAAGAAGTGCACATGAATTTAAAAATAGATTTAAAAACAATATATTGGATAATGTTGAATTTGGAATTAGACATTAACATCAATCCTAAAGAACGCTGCCCTTAGGAATTTTTCGAAAAACGAGGAAATCACCAGCGAGGCATTGAGTATTGCAAAAACATCAAATCTAGAAAAACGTTGGTTTCGTTTTAAGACCAAGTGCCTAAAATTATTAGTATGAAGGAAAAAGAAGTGCACACTAATTAAAAAATATATTTAAAAACAATATATTGGATAATGTTGAATTTGGAATTAGACATTAACATCAATCCTAAAAAACGCTGACCTCAGGAATTTTTCAACAACCAAAAAATCACTTGTGAGTTGTTGAGTAAAAATTTCAATTAAAGAAAATGTTTTCTATTATCGAGTGCCTAGAACAGCTAGCGTGATAATAAAAACTAAAAAAATTAATAAAAAAAAATATTTAAAGATAATAATAATTATTTGTCTAAAATAATTATTTAGTAAGTTTGGAAAAACAAGTGCACATGAATTAAAAAATATATTTAAAAACAATAAATTGGATAATGTTGAATTTGGAATTAGGCATTAACATGAATCCTAAAGAACGCTGAGCCCAGGAAGTTTTTAAAAACTGAGGAAATCATCAGCGAGGCATTGAGTATTGCAAAAACTTCAAATCTAGAAAAACGTTGGTTTCGTTTTAAGACCAAGTGCCCAAAATTATTAGTGTGAAGGAAAAAGAAGTGCACATAAATTAAAAAATATATTTAAAAACAATATATTGGATAATGTTGAATTTGGAATTAGACATTAACATCAATCCTAAAGAACGCTGACCCCAGGAAGTTTTTAAAAACCGAGGAAAACACCAGGGAGGCATTGAGAATTGCAAAAACTTCAAATCTAGAAAAACGTTGGTTTCGTTTTAAGACCAAGTGCCCAAAATTATTAGTGTGAAGGAAAAAGAAGTGCACATGAATTTAAAAATAGATTTAAAAACAATATATTGGATAATGTTGAATTTGGAATTAGACATTAACATCAATCCTAAAGAACGCTGCCCTTAGGAATTTTTCGAAAAACGAGGAAATCACCAGCGAGGCATTGAGTATTGCAAAAACATCAAATCTAGAAAAACGTTGGTTTCGTTTTAAGACCAAGTGCCTAAAATTATTAGTATGAAGGAAAAAGAAGTGCACACTAATTAAAAAATATATTTAAAAACAATATATTGGATAATGTTGAATTTGGAATTAGACATTAACATCAATCCTAAAAAACGCTGACCTCAGGAATTTTTCAACAACCAAAAAATCACTTGTGAGTTGTTGAGTAAAAATTTCAATTAAAGAAAATGTTTTCTATTATCGAGTGCCTAGAACAGCTAGCGTGATAATAAAAACTAAAAAAATTAATAAAAAAAAATATTTAAAGATAATAATAATTATTTGTCTAAAATAATTATTTAGTAAGTTTGGAAAAACAAGTGCACATGAATTAAAAAATATATTTAAAAACAATAAATTGGATAATGTTGAATTTGGAATTAGGCATTAACATGAATCCTAAAGAACGCTGAGCCCAGGAAGTTTTTAAAAACTGAGGAAATCATCAGCGAGGCATTGAGTATTGCAAAAACTTCAAATCTAGAAAAACGTTGGTTTCGTTTTAAGACCAAGTGCCCAAAATTATTAGTGTGAAGGAAAAAGAAGTGCATATGAATTTAAAAATAGATTTAAAAACAATATATTGGATAATGTTGAATTTGGAATTAGGCATTAACATAAATCCTAAAAAACGCTGACCTCAGGAATTTTTCAACAACCAAAGAAATCACTCGCGAGTTGTTGAATAAAAATTTCAATTTAAGAAAACGTTTTCTATTATCGAGTGCCTAGAACAGCTAGCGTGATGGTAAAAACTAAAATAATGAATAAAAAAAAATATTTAAAAATAATAATAATTATTTGTCTAAAATAATTATTTAGTATGTTTGGAAAAACAAGTGCACATGAATTAAAAAATATATTTAAAATCAGTAAACTGGATAATGATAAATTTGGAATTAGGCAATAACATAAATCCTAAAAAATGCTGACACCAGGAAGTTTTTAAAACTGAGGAAATCACCAGCGAGGCATTGAGTATTGCAAAAACTTCAAATCTAGAAAAACGTTGGTTTCGTTTTAAGACCAAGTGCCCAAAATTATTAGTGTGAAGGAAAAAGAAGTGCACATGAATTAAAAAATATATTTAAAAACAATATATTGGATAATGTTGAATTTGGAATTAGGCATTAACATCAATCCTAAAGAACGCTGACCACATGAAGTTTTAAAACACTGTGGAAATCACTTCAAATCTTCAAAAACTTCAAACTTCAAATCTAGAAAAACGTTGGTTTCGTTTTAAGCCCAAGTGCCCAAAATTATTAGTGTGAAGGAAAAAGAAGTGCACATGAATTTAAAAATAGATTTAAAATCAGTAAACTGGATAATGATAAATTTGGAATTAGGCAATAACATAAATCCTAAAAAATGCTGCCCTTAGAAATTTTTCGAAAAACGAGGAAATCACCAGCGAGGCATTGAGTATTGCAAAAACATCAAATCTAGAAAAACGTTGGTTTCGTTTTAAGACCAAGTGCCTAAAATTATTAGTATGAAGGAAAAAGAAGTGCACATGAATTAAAAAATATATTTAAAAACAATATATTGGATAATGTTGAATTTGGAATTAGACATTAACATCAATCCTAAAGAACGCTGCCCTTAGGAATTTTTCGAAAACCGAGGAAATCACCAGCGAGGCATTGAGTACTGCAAAAACTTCAAATCTAGAAAAACGTTGGTTTCGTTTTAAGACCAAGTGCCCAAAATTATTAGTGTGAAGGAAAAAGAAGTGCATATGAATTTAAAAATAGATTTAAAAACAATATATTGGATAATGTTGAATTTGGAATTAGGCATTAACATCAATCCTAAAGAACGCTGACCCCAGGAAGTTTTTAAAAACCGAGGATAGCACCAGGGAGGCATTGAGTCTTGCAAAAACTTCAAATCTAGAAAAACGTTGGTTTCCTTTTAAGACCAAGTGCCTAAAATTATTAGTGTGAAGGAAAAAGAAGTGCACATGAATTAAAAAATATATTTAAAACAGTAAACTGGATAATGATAAATTTGGAATTAGGCATTAACATAAATCCTAAAAAACGCTGACCTCAGGAATTTTTCAACAACCAAAGAAATCACTCGCGAGTTGTTGAATAAAAATTTCAATTTAAGAAAACGTTTTCTATTATCGAGTGCCTAGAACAGCTAGCGTGATGGTAAAAACTAAAATAATGAATAAAAAAAAATATTTAAAAATAATAATAATTATTTGTCTAAAATAATTATTTAGTATGTTTGGAAAAACAAGTGCACATGAATTAAAAAATATATTTAAAATCAGTAAACTGGATAATGATAAATTTGGAATTAGGCAATAACATAAATCCTAAAAAATGCTGACACCAGGAAGTTTTTAAAACTGAGGAAATCACCAGCGAGGCATTGAGTATTGCAAAAACTTCAAATCTAGAAAAACGTTGGTTTCGTTTTAAGACCAAGTGCCCAAAATTATTAGTGTGAAGGAAAAAGAAGTGCACATGAATTAAAAAATATATTTAAAAACAATATATTGGATAATGTTGAATTTGGAATTAGACATTAACATCAATCCTAAAGAACGCTGACCCCAGGAAGTTTTTAAAAACTTAGGAAATCACCAGCGAGGCATTAAGTATTGCAAAAACTTCAAATCTAGAAAAACGTTGGTTTAGTTTTAAGACCAAGTGCCCAAAATTATTAGTGTGAAGGAAAAAGAAGTGCACATGAATTAAAAAATATATTTAAAAACAATATATTGGATAATGTTGAATTTGGAATTAGGCATTAACATCAATCCTAAAGAACGCTGACCCCATGAAGTTTTTAAACACTGAGGAAATCACCAGCGAGGCATTGAGTATTGCAAAAACTTCAAATCTAGAAAAACGTTGGTTTCGTTTTAAGACCAAGTGCCCAAAATTATTAGTGTGAAGGAAAAAGAAGTGCACATGAATTAAAAAATATATTTAAAAACAATATATTGGATAATGTTGAATTTGGAATCAGGCATTAACATCAATCCTAAAGAACGCTGACCCCATGAAGTTTTTAAACACTGAGGAAATCACCAGCGAGGCATTGAGAATTGCAAAAACTTCAAACCTAGAAAAACGTTGGTTTCGTTTTAAGACCAAGTGCCCAAAATTATTAGTGTGAAGGAATAAGAAGTGCACATGAATTTAAAAATAGATTTAAAAACAATATATTGGATAATGTTGAATTTGGAATTAGAGATTAACATCAATCCTAAAGAACGCTGCCCTTAGGAATTTTTCGAAAACCGAGGAAATCACTCGTGAGTTGTTGAGTAAAAATTTCAATTAAAGAAAACGTTTTCTATTATCGAGTGCCTAGAACAGCTAGCGTGATGGTAAAAACTAAAATAATGAATAAAAAAAATATTTAAAGATAATAATAATTATTTGTCTAAAATAATTATTTAGTATGTTTGGAAAAACAAGTGCACATGAATTAAAAAATATATTTAAAAACAATATATTGGATAATGTTGAATTTGGAATTAGGCATTAACATCAATCTTAAAGAACGCTGACCCCAGTAAGTGTTTAAAAACCGAGGAAGTCACCAGCTAGGCATTGAGAATTGCAAAAACTTCAAATCTAGAAAAACGTTGGTTTCATTTTAAGACCAAGTGCCTAAAATTATTAGTGTGAAGGTAAAAGAAGTGCACATGAATTAAAAAATATATTTGAAAACAGTAAACTGGATAATGATGAATTTGGAATTAGGCATTAACATCAATCCTAAAACTATTTCAAAGCTGAAATATTGTTTGATACAGCAGCAGTCATATACCATAACTTTCTTTGATTACATAGAGCCAGCAAGACGTTGAGTGTTGCGAAAAGATCATTTAAAGAAAATTTTGGTTTGATCTTAAAATTGAGAGCTTTAAATAATTCGTACTGATGTTTAATATTGTACCAAAAGATAACTGTTTACAAATATTAAATGCAGATAATACAGTTATAAGAGACAAGAGATTGTTCATTTATGTTTTGGAATTATGTACAAAATATAATTTTTTAAAGCGAAAATAATAATCATTACAAAACAATTTTTTGTCTTACCTATAAATAACTAACTGCTCTGCGCAACAGTCCTTTCAGCAGCTCGGCCTTCCTGATGAGCTTCTTCTACACCTCTCAGGACATTGCCTTCTATTGACTATCCTATAGAAGGTTAATTTAAATGAAATTTATTTATAGAAAATTAATAGAACCATACATAAAAAAAAAAAAAATAAAAAATGAACCCTCATTATCAAATGCATATCACTGTTTTATATCTTATATTTATGAAAAAAAATCCATGTTTATTAAGGTATCTGTTCCACAGGTTGTTGCTTCGAGTTGAGTCACCACAAGTTTTAACTGTTTACAATTTTCATTTTTAATATTTTACAAAAATACAAGTTATCGTGAGATTTAGTATGTAAAAGAGAATGTAATTATGGGTAATGAGTAGATTTCGGTAATCATTTCAACAAGAAATAAATGTTTTAACTAACAGTTAGGAGTATAGATGTTATATGTTTGTTAAAATGTTCATTTCTACATGACTTGATTACCAAGGTATACACATTTCTCATATTTACATTATATTATCCATACTAAAGCTCATGATAACTCGTATTTTTGGAAAATATTAAAAGGAAAAATTAAAACTTGTCACTCAACTTGAACCGATAACCTGCGGAATAATTATTACCTTTAATTTTTCAACAAACTATCATATAGACTCAAATTTGTAATGAAAATATACAAATACAAAAGAAGACTGTTAGATATAAAATTAATTTTAAAGAGCAATATTCATAAAATGGTATTCAAATCATTAAACAGTTAAAAATAGCAAAGAAACCAATCAATAACACAACTGAATTGATTGATTAATATAATCAATTAAGAGAAATGCAGTGACTGAATTTGCATCCAAAAACTAATCATAATAAAATAAATCATAGGCTACCTATGGAAGGAAGTGGCCTGCCCCCCCACTCCCCATCCAGATTGTTCCTATCCATAGGTGGCTATCCATGGAATCCTGTAGGTTCCTTCTGGCTATCCATGTAATTCTGTAACATAATTAGAAAATCATTGGTTGGACATAAAATTAGCTAAATGCTATCAGTAGTAACATAAAATGGAAAAAATGTGCTATAAATACCTAATTTTTACTCAATAATTATATACCTTCCTTAATAAAATTTGAATTATCATATTTTACTGTAATTCCGTGTTAAAATCACAACATCAAATAAAATGAATCTAATACTGACCTATAATTATTACTAACTATATAACCAGTGGCCATATTTTGAATATTCAAAATTTTTTTAATTGATTGTCAATATTAACGATATTAACATCATATCGGTAGTTACTATTTTAACTAATTTATACTTTTATAAACTACAATATGGCCAAATTGAAACCGATAATTGAAAAATTAATAATGAAAAACAATGGACATGATGTATCCCGACCGAATCCCGAAACATAACAATGGAAAGGGGTGTAATGGATTCTGATTGGCTAATATGATAATCTAGAACCCCTAAACCCCAAAGCTAGTAATCTAGAACCCCTACCAATTTTTCTAATAACACTTCTCTATTAATAATTTATTGTTTCCTTAGTAAAAATTTTGAGCTTCTTAATAGTTATATAGTTTGGTTTACCGAAATTATTTAATAAATACATACATTTTTTACTACCCTCTGAATAAATGACTGTTCCACGTACACGGAAAAATGGCGAAGTCAAAATCTAGAAGCCTTACTAATTTTCCATCAACTCTAATCTACTAAAAAATTATTGTTTCCTTATTAATAATGTTGATCTTCTTAATAGTTATGTGGTTTGGTTTACCGAAAGTATTAAATCAATACATAAATTTTGTACACCCTCTGAATAAACAACTGTTAGCACGGAAAAATGGCGGTCAAAATCTGGAACCCTTACTGATTTTTCGATCCACTCTAATCTACTAAAAAATTATTGTTTTCTTATTAAAAATGTTGATCTTCTTAATAGTTATGTGGTTTGGTTTACCGAAAGTATTAAATAAATACATAAATTTTGTACTATCCTCTTCGTTCACGGAACTATGGCGAGGACCAATCAGATCAATCGTATTAATTGATAAACCTAACGTATTTAGGTTCGACTTACGGGGATTTTGATTGGTGGGTAACTGGTTTGTCCAAGCTTGGCGGATTAGGCAAACTTGTAAACACAGCTTTATACTTCGATGTAGGCTTAACTTTTTTCTTTTTTTCTTCATAAATTAAAGTATACTTTATTAGCACAATAAAAGTAGAAGCTGCTTCCTGGATTCAAGACTTTTAATAAAATGCCTCGATCGCTTATTTTCGTATTTCTAACTTAAAACAACTAAATTTTTTTTCTAAATTATTCCTATTTTATATACCTTACAGCAAAACTAAAATACATCTTAATACAAATAATTTTTGTTATAGAATCACATTCTCATTTTTAATGGGATGCCTGTAGATTTCGTATCTGGATATTTATTAGTCGAGGTGTCAATATTATAAATAGTAAAATGTTAAAAAAACACTTTATAAAAAGGAGAAATGTAGCCGTTGAAACAGAATGCCTTCAATAGAATTTTACGAGAATGGTGTTGTGTTGAGGGTTTCCGATCATTAGGAATAAATGGTGTAGAATTAAACATTTTAATTATTTAAAATTAAAAGCAATTATAAAATTTAAGTAATTTAGAATGGCCTAATGAATATGCCATTTATGTCCTTATTATTATAGTTTGTAACAATTAAGGTTGGACATTCTTCTTCTGGTTGGACCAAGATAAAATTGTTTTAAAACTGAAACATAATTTACTGTTTTTATTACAATATTAACACGGTTTCAAGTTCGTCGAGGAAACATGTGAATAGAAAAAATCCAGCACTTCTTTTGATTCTTTGAACTCCAGTTGTATGAAAGGCTACTTAACAGATGATTCGATTTATAGATAATAGTATAAGAGGTATTAGGTTGTTTCATATGAAATTAGTTCGGTTTTATTATTACTAAAATTCACAATGGAATCAGCGGAATTCCATTGTTTATATTTACAGATTGTAGGGAGCTGTTATTAATCCCCTCTTTTATTGATAGGATGGATTTGCTATCACTAAAAGCGACCGAAAATTGGGTAATTATTCCGCAGGTTGTCCCTTCGAGTTGAGTCACTACAAGTTTTACCATTTTTTCATTTCCCTTTTAATATTTTCCAAAAATACAAGTTACCATGAGCTTATTCCGGAAAAAATAAGGTAATTATGGGAAATTTGTATTCTTCGGTAATCATTTCATACAGAAATGGACGTTTCAACGTATTAAAAATAATTAATTTATTGATATTCACATTTATAATATTATTATAACCAGCAAATCTGCTAATATGTACAATATGGCATGAAAAACACTTGTGGAAAAACTACCCATCGGTAGCACTCCAATGTATCATCTATATTGAATATAATAGTTGACCTTGTATATATATGTGGAAGGAAATGGTCCGGGTGGAGGTCAAAAAATTACTCTGAAGTAGGGAGAAATTTTTAGTAAAGAGCCAACGTTTCAAACCACATTGCAGGTCTTCTTCAGGGCTGTCAAGTAGGGCGCGGGGGGGGGGGGGGGCTGAAGACCTGCAATATGGGTTGAAACGTTGGCTCTTAACTAAAAATTTCTCCCTACTTAAGAGAAATTTTTTGACCTCCATCCGGACCATTTTCTTCCACATACATATCATCTATACTTCGTAATGTTGGTTGAAACTTTTATTTTTTGATGAAATTATTACCGAAATCTACTCATTATTTACATTACCCATTATTAGATTCTTTCTCCCGTACATCACAATAACTCGTATTTTTGGAAAATGTTAAAAGGGAAATGAATGAAAAGTTAAAGCTTGTTGTGACTCACTCAACTAAAAGCGACAACCTGCGGAATAATTATCGACTTTTCAAGCACATGGTTCTTCACAACCTTTCACAATGTTTACTCAGCTTCTAGAAACTTCTCTCAAGATGACTTTTTCAAACTGTAACATGTTAAATGTACCAAACCGTTAAGTTTTAGATAAAACCCTAAACTCCAAATTCAGTCGGTCTTGATACTGCAATGGATAAGTGTTGTAAATAGTTCGTAACGCTACTAATCCGATACATTTGGTGTTAACGTAGACAAGAACATTCCAACCCGGGTGATGGTCAGTGAGATTAGCAAAAATAACGCCTGTCAATGTCGTAAGTAGCTGACGCGGAGCTTAGCCCCCGCAGATCGGCCTCCGATGAATTATGGAGAAGGATCAGGCTTATATCCTTGTTTTCCTCTCCCTCTTACTTTTATCCGATTTCCAGAAGCCAGCTTAGCCCAATTCTTTATTCTTATATGTATATACAATACAAAAATTACATTATTTATGCAGATGTCTTGATTATTAGAACCATGTTCATTAAAAAGGATAAATAAAAAACTTTGTTAATTATTTCGCAAAATGTCGCTTTGAGTTGAGTTAAAAGTTTTAACTTTCCATTCGTTTCCCTTTTAATACTTTCCAAAGATAGAAGTTATCACGAGCTTTAGTACGGAAAAGATAATGAAATTATGGGTAATGAGTAGATTTCGGTAATCATTTCATCAAGAAATAGAGTCCGTCGTGAACATGTCATCGTTTAATAGTAAAAGTCCCTTCCTATTAACTAATGCATTTTTTTATATAAGATTATGTCAATATCTCAGCAGAATGGTGTTGATGAAATGGCTTCACATCAGCGTAAAAAGGAGAAATCAATTATTCATGCCATTGACCATCACAAAGAAACCAATATTTTTTTTGGATTCAAATTTGGTTTTTGTATGTGTACTGGCGTTGTTTGTTTGGACGCCCTTCCTCGAACCCGGTGGTAATGTTTCTTGCAGCTGGGCCGCCGAGTGTCGAAGTTTAAACTCATTAAAAATAAAATAAACGGAAATCTATTGTTTCCACTTTCATTGATGGTATAATTAACAACGTTCGTTCAACTGTAGTGATGGTAAATATTACAAAAAAAAAGAGGATTAATAACAGCCCATTACAATATGTAAACAACAGAAATCCACCAATTGCATTTTTAATTTTGGAAATAGTAAAGGCGTACATTTCGTATGAAACCACCAAATAACACATAAGTGAAAAAAATTAACTCTAACCATGACTAAATTCGTCATCATTTAAAAAAAAAAATACTAGTCGAAATATTATCTGAATAGGTAATTGTCTGTTTTTATGCCCGTTGTCCCCAGTACCCCAAGTGCCACTTTTCTTAACTACCTGCTACTGTTACCGTAACCTTTCTTAGTCCTTTGTTATTGTTTGTGTCAAGTGAACGTGGATGTGTTTTCATATTATTTTGACAATATGAGTTGGAATTTAATGAAGATTTTTCGCAAGGTGACTGATGAAAAGTCAGCTCTCCTATTTCTTCAGGAGGAACTGACTTCCATAAAGTTTTGTGACGAACAGCTTAACATGTCTCATTCAACAGTGATTGATTATTCCGATTATATGAGAGAATTGTGTGCTTTTAAATTAGAGAGAAACTCAACAACTATTGGAGGTCCAGGGATGTATGTAGAAAGTCTATATACTAGAAGAAAAAACAACACAGTACAGATTTTGCCTCAGCAGTAAATATTTGGAGGAATATGTAGAGAAACAAAAGAGTGTTTGATAGTTAAAGTTCCTGAAGATATTGTTGTTTTTAATGATCATTGCTTGTAATAAATGTTTCATTGTTTCTTGCGATGTTTCTCATGTTATCATATTTTAAATATTTATATTTTCAAGAGAAATGATGATATCTAACTAAAATATGATATTTTTTTTGTTAATTGTTTTAATTTTTATATATTTTTCTTTTAAAGAGAAACGATTTGCCCGGGCAGTTATCCTTGGTCTTTTAGAGAGTTGCCTTCTGTAGGAATCCGTAAATCATTGCGATCTCCGAAACCAGATTTGTAAAACTTCTCGTATGAGAGGAAAATAGTTGACTGGATGATACAATGGAGAATGGAGATAGTTGGGGGGTGCAATAAAAAAAAAACACCATATAAGTACAAGACTTATATTTAGTGTGTGCCGACGTTTCGACCTACCTTGTAGGCCGTCTTAGGGCAAATGGGAGAGGCGGTTGGATGGACAGAGTAACCAACATTCAGTGTAACCAACAGTGTTGGTTACTCTGTCCACCCAACCGCCTCTCCCATTTGCCCTAAGACGGCCTGCAAGGTAGGTCGAAACGTCGGCACACATTAAATATAAGTCTTGTACTTACATGGTGTTGTTTTTTTACTGCACCCTCCCCAAGTATCTCCATTCTCCATTTAAAACTTCTCAGATATTTGCCTTTTTCTCAGTGAAAACAAGGCAAATTGTTCCAACTCCATCTTATAAGGTAAGGAACGCTTCTCCAAGAGCTTCCTAGATCTGGCATGATGTCGGAGTCGTCTGCGTACTTCAACAACTGAACAAATGTGACCCGACTTTGGATTTATGATTAGCTGACTTCTCTCTCCCCAGAAAAACTGCTACGGAGACATACTAGGATGTCTCCCAAAGCAATTACATATCATATGGCCAGAGAGGTCAGATCCAATGTAAACTATGTTCGAAACCGACACAGTCAAGCACAACAGGTGGATCACCTATTTTGATGTGTAGATATCTTCAACTATAGCCTGGTAGAGTTCAGTCGTGTTACTCAAACGTATGAAAATTTGCGGTTTACTTTTTGTTATTTATTGCCATTTTGTACTTATTTTCTCGAGAACTGTTCTTACCAAGAAAATAAGTTATCATATTGATGTGGTACGTACGCAACTCTCTTCCTATTAAATAATTTATTTAATACATTACTGTTGACTTAACTAAGTACAAGTAACTTTTTTAAAATTCTTTCTTTGAGACACCAAGCATTCCCCCCCCCCATATTTACGAATATGGACAGGGTAATGAATATAATTATGAGACAGTTTTGCAATTTGGTTGAGAAGTGATTGACAGTATACCTCACTACTTAATCACCTAATGCCAACTGATACAGTGAAACATTAATATAAAGAAAATCAAAATATTTGTTAGTTTTAGTTTGAAATCCGGAGTGTAGTTATGGGAAACGTGTATATATCGGTAATCTCATAATCTCATTAAGAAATGAACTATTCATCAAACATTTCGAAGGATAGATTATGACATTGGCTAAAGAGTATGAGTAAGTCGGTTCTTTAATCAATATGCAATCAGTAATAAACTATTATTATTCGAGAATATTAAAAAGGAAATGAATGAAAAATTGAAACTTGTGACTTAACTCGAAGCGACAACCTGCGGAACTGATACCTCGATTTTTATATACTCATTATTAAAAATTAAATTGATTTCGTTATTTGTTTTTGTTTTCTGCGTAAAAATAATTATCTACTGCATTTCCTGAATCTTATAGTTATTATGATGAGATCCTCGTACCGAATGAGACATGCCCTTTAATGGAATTAAGAGATGATCTCTCTCTCTTTTTTTTTCTTTCAGTACATATTGCCAGAATAAAAACTTGGGATGCGAGACAACCAAGAGGATTTCTTTATCAGGAGCGATGTAGCAAGCAATCAAGGGATTGTTCCCTTCTCCGGATTTTATCTGGATAAATAAATGGCGGGGGTGCGTGAAGGAGCGACAGATGCACATGACGTCACCCCTACCCCAGCCCCGAAAATAATACTAGTCTAAAAGCATATCTGTGTTGAGCTAAGTGAATTTGTGTTGCTACAACGGCTCCTCCCCGCAACCCCACTATCACCAAATTCCTTTGCACTAATTCCACACTCTTTCCCTCCTAATTCTGCTTTTGTTTATGCACTAAGAGCACTTAGATTCCCTATGCGTTACGATTTCGGGCTAAGAAGCTATAATTAGGACTAGCTTGAGATTTAATCATTGTAATGCCCAATGCTTGTATTATTATGATTTATCAAACAGAATAGTATTATGTTTTATACTGCGTATGTATATATACACAACTATATATGTATACATATATACACATATGTGGTTGTAGGAGGGGAAGAAGTTTGAAAACGAAGCTCAAGTACTTAAGGTCTACAGTAACTAGGAATAACGAAATTGAAGATACAAATAGTAAGGAATATAAAGAGGAAATAAAGACACGATTATAGGAGGAAAATTCTGGTTACTATTCGTTTTCGACATTTCAAAGCTAGTCCCAAAATATAAAAGAATTTATAAAACTATCATGCTTACAACTCTCTTTACGGGTGTGAAACCTAACCGCCAACTCTGGAGGAAGAAAACGTGTTAAGACACTCGAAAATATCTTGTTGCGTAGAATTTTCGTACCAAAAAGCGATGAGACCACTGGAGAATTCAGAACACACCGCGGAATTACGGAGCATGTGCCCGGTCGATATTACTGATGTGATATATGCTTGTCGGTTACGAACGAATTCTTAAAATGTTAATAAGCGTTGTGCCGGCCGTATGTTAACTGCTGAGGGGTAGAGACCGAAATGAAGATGGGGGTATTGTGTTAACAGTGCTCTGGCGGATATGGGTTTGGCGGAAGTTTGTAAGAGAGATTTGTATTTAGTATCGGCATTGAGGCATTCGAGTTCACTTAGCTTTTGTATATATATATATATAGAGTGAGACTGACTGACAGACTCAGAAGGAAATCTTGGGCTAATGATGTTTTTTTCTGAATGATGCGTCTGTTTTAACTGTCCTCTCGTATGTGAGATGTGCCGTATTTTAGAAGTGTATTTTTTTATTTTTCAAATAGCTTTCTAGTATTTATATTATATATACATATATCTTTTCCGGGAAGTACAAGAAAGGATAATTGAACGGTCGAGTAATAGACGCTCTACTGTATTTATATGTATGAATTATAGATATCGGATAGTGGGTCCCTATGTTCAAATGGATTATTGATGATGCGGTCGACAGTAACGTCGGTTTCAAGATTAAAAATATTTAACAATTCTTGTATATATTCTTGGACGCCTTAGTAAAACTTTTAATAATAATAATAATAATAATAATGTCTTTATTTATTCTGGGACGAGTCCCTATAGAATAACAATACAGGCATTGTAAGCTATTAAATCTTAGAGTGTTAAATAATTACATTTAATTAATTATTACAATTAATTTAATTAGTGAGAACGAATAAAAAAAATGAACAAATAAAAAATGTGAATTACCTACAATAACAGTATTTCAAAAACATATTAGAAGAAAAGAAAGAAAAAAAATTAAAATAAGTTTACAATAATTATATAAGAGAAACAAATTTATGGTCACATATATCAAATTTATGCCAAGAAAAAAAACAAAAAAGAAAGATTAAACAAGATTATCCGAGATTTACCTTTCATCCCTTTTTGTCCTTTTTAATATCTATCTATATGACATTAATAATACATATGTACGTGGTTTAAATTCCACACACTCAAATATATGAATACAAAATAACACACACAAATGTACATCTAAAAACATCATTCATTCATCGAATAAAGAGAGCATTAAGTCAATACTGATCCCCTACTGTTTTCGATTTTTTGGGAATTGTAGGGATAATAGGTGCTGGAATATACGGGATTTGAAGGTTTGAAGATTATTGGAACGACGAATGGAAGAAGGTATAGAGTTCCAAAGGGAGGAGGATCGGATCAGGAAAGCTCTGTCAAAAGCTGCAGTTCGGTGGGTTGCTGTATATAGATCAGAGAGCCGAGAACGGGTGTTGCGGGAGAGGACTGTGGTTTTGAATTGAAGGAGATCGAAAACGTAAGATGGTCGACGGGATTGGATAACTTGGTAAAGGAAAGATGCTAGGACGTACTTACGGCGGTAGGAAGGGTAGAGCCATTTCAATTCTTCGTAATATCGGGTCACCGAGGCATCTCTAGGGATCCCAAAGATGAATCGAACGAAGCAATTAAGCAACCGCTTTAATTTTGCTTCGAGATCCCCAGAGATACCCCCATACACCGAACAACAATAGTCAAAATGGGGGAAAATTAAGGAAGAAACTAGGAGTTTACGAATTTCAAAAGGGAACAGGTGACGAAGGTAATTGAGACGCTTTAAGGTGGAGAAGGTACGACGAGAAATTTCAGTGATATGGTTTTTCCAGGAAAGGGTCTGATCAAAAGTAATTCCAAGGTTTTTGACAGTTGGGTAGAATTTGATAGGATTATTGTTTAGAAGGAGGATTGGATTATGGGGAATAGTTTTAAGGAAGTAGTTTGACCCTATTATTATTGCCTTGGTTTTGTCCACGTTCAACTTTAGCTTGTTATCCATTGCCCATCGATTTATTCGATTCAGGTCATCTTGGAGTTTTTCGGTGGCTAATATTAGATCGGAAGGGGAAAAGGATAGGTACACTTGAAAGTCATCGGCATAGAGATGATACTGGGAATGTCGGATAAGAAGTGGAAGGTCGTTTATGTAAATGGCAAATAGGGTGGGATATGGAGTATTTTCAGATGCCTATAGTTTCCAGAGATAAAGAAAACTTTATAAGGTGGCTATAAGATATATTTTAATAATATAACTTTGACGATCCTCATACAAGACTGAAAAGATAAGAAACTGCTCGACGTTTTCGCCTACTTCAATATTTACTGGACAAACGCTCTAAGCTCCCAATTAATTACAAAAAACTCATTTACATGACAGTTATCAGACCTATTTGGACATACGGAGTTGAGCTTTGGGGCTCTATTAAACCATCAAATTCTTCTCATATCCAATCCTTACAATCCAAAATCCTTCGTAAAATCCTCAATTCTCCTTATTATGCCACAAACAAACTCATCCATCATGATCTTAATATTCCACATGTTGCTGATTTGGCCCAAACTAGATACCTATCCTTCCATGACAAGCTCCATAAACACTTGAATCCGTTAGTCTCTCAACTTGGTTCCCATAATATTCCTGATAACCCTTCTACTATAGAACTTTATTGTAGTTTCTCCACAAGTGTTTTTTTTTTTTTTGTCATTTGTTCATATTAGCAGATTTACTTGTTGTAATATTATTACAGGTGTAAAAATCAATAAATTGATCTAAAAATAAAACTGACGAACTGCTCTGAATGCCTTAAATAAGTAATTTCAATTGTATTTTCTAAAGTTATGTACTAGCACCCAGGGTTTAAAAATAATTTTCTCCAATCGAGTTCTTCAGAGCAGTGTAATCCTCCTTGAATTCTCTGTTCGAAATCTGTCCTGACGGTATTTAAATTAAAGCAATGTTGATTGTTTAATAGTGTCTAATATTTCTGAGACACAATGTGTTTTTTTTTAGTTTTCAAATAATTTATTAAAATGTTTTACTAGAGATATTTATTAAACAGTTGTATAAATTTGGGTAGCAGAACAAAAAAAAAAAAAATGCTGTTGTCAATGGAGTTTGTCAAGCCCTATAATATTGGTTTCTGTCGCGCCACTAGAGATTACCATAACAAACATTGAACCGATGTACTCGATAGCCTATCTGCATATTATATAGCTACTAAAGGGGCCACTTGTGGTGAGAGCTTCCACAATAAGTTTTAATGTATTCATGTCACAAGGTAAGGGAAGGAGCACTCGAAACATCCATCTAGTCTTAATGAAAACTCACTCAACCCTATTGCCGGGCCCTTCACACTTTGTAAATGCTATATCAGAGGAGCGGACAGTGTGACAGAATGAAGATATCGTAGGTAAAAACAACATAAAAATTAATTTTATGTGAGAACTACGGAAATAAAATAAATACAAATCGTCGTAGAACTGTCTTACGAAGGTCCTGTAAGAAAATACCACTTATCCCTATTGAGGACACTGAATGTCAGTGTTGTCGGCGTTTAAGCGGAATATCGACATTCTGAATCTTGTAAGGTTATGGACTGATGCACTGGAATTGCCTGAACTTCAATCACGGCATGGAGGAAAGTGCTGACGTTCTGAATGAGTGTAGTGACAACTATCAGACTTATTATATAAATATTTTTATTTTGAAGAGAAAAGATTTGTCCTGGCCGGGATTCGAACCCGGGTCCTCCGCATCTCTAGCGCGGCACTCTACATGAACATTCTCCCCCATATGTACATCGCAAATATTGCGAGTACTGGGGATGTGGGATCGGTGAAGAGAATGGATTTGTCGGGTCTGGTTGCGAGCCCTGGTAGCTTAGTTGGTAAAGTGCCGCGCTAGAGATGCGGAGGACCCGGGTTCGAATCTCAGCCAGGACAAATCTTTTCTCTTCAAAATAAAAAAAAATTAAATAATCACAATAAAAAAAAAATAAAAAATTACAAACCTCCATTCTTTTTTTAGTTATATTCATAAATAATGGACCGAGGCAGCTCAGTTTGTTCAGTCACTTTGGGGTGTTTTAGACAAAATCGAGCGATCCAGGATTTATTTATTTTTCAATTTCGGGAGGAAGGAAATTTCAATCACTATAAACTGATAGTTTTCGTTTTTTAATCGTTTTGACCTTTAGTTGCTCTCTGCAGCTTGCTTAAAATTATACATTTAATTCATATATAACTATAATGATATATTCGGGAGGAAACAACAGTATTATTAATATCTATACAGTCTGTACCCAAGAACCTTCATAGGTTGAGTCTCGATCATTCAATCCCTGCATAACCAATGTACTAGAAACAGTGCAGTCTCTACCATTTCAGTATTTTATGTTATTTACATTAGTCGCGGTGAAAACCCAAACTGTAATTACTGATTTCACGTTTGCATCAGGGGATTCATTCGGGGCATGCCACTGTTCTCCAACACAGTAGATAGCATAAACACCTAAATGCCTCATCAAATATATCGTAAGTTAATTAAATTGAATGATCCATACAGGGACTGTTGCTAAATGGCCTGTAAACGGTTAGCTGATGTGATTATGATAGGAATGGGCGAGCCAGCAGGGTTCCTAACTCCCCAACACCCTCGGTCTCCCAATTGTCAACACATGACCCCACGCTACACTGGCGGGGTAATTGAATCCCCACTCTTGATAGTTATCCCCATTATAATCACCATTTAAAAATAAATTAGGTTTGTATCAATGGATCCTATCGCAGCCTGAATAAACAACCGTTGGGAGCAAAATTAGTCCAGGAGCCGGCAAAATCTGGCTTGACAATAATTTATGTGTATTACTTTGTACAACTCATAATATTAAGCCATGAAAGGACATGAAAATACATATATTACATATATTTTTGACTGTGTATTACATTTACGAGTACGTTATAAGTAACAACTCTGATTTAGTACTATTGCCTATAAGTAGTAACGGTCATACTGATAGTATTACGTTTAATGTAGGGGAAAACGGGATTGTTTTGGAACACTTTTTTGCTTTTTGAAAATGTATACAATCTATGGCTGTCGTGCCCTCTTAGTTTCTTTGAATACTACATCAATGAGGTATTCCTTAAACACAAGTTTTTTATTTATTTATTTAACATGCTTCAACTGAGTAGTCGAGGAAATGCAGAAGGATGGGGAACCAAATTCAGACTGATTTTACCTTCATCACCTGTTATTCGCAGAGAACCAAGTCATTATAGGACAGGACGAAGAAGACGCAGAATACTTGTGCACAAATCTCCTGGAAGAATATAATGAGTGAGGCATCAAGATGAAATGAACGAAAAAACTGAATATTTGGATACTGAGGAAGATAGGCCATTGGAAATGAACGGATGAAAGATTAAAAATGTTACCAACATCAAATATCTTCTTTAGATCAAAAAGATGGAAACATTCATAAGGGGGTGTAGCACGAAGAACCAGAGAAGGAAGAAAAGCTATTGTCGTATTCATTGCTGTGGAGTAATACCATCCTAAAAACCACAAAAAAATAACTTTCCATGCAACTATAACAGCTATAATGTCATATAGCTGTGAAACATGTGAAATTAGGAAAGGGGAGAAGAAAAACTACTTGTCCAGGAGATTGACTTCTGGAGATGGGCAGCTAGAACAACCAAAACAGTAGTCCAAGAGATAATGGGTAATCATAATACAACTTTCGAAAAAAACACCATCAAGCGATTCGAGTGGTTTGGACACCTACTGGTGATCGAGGATAAATTAATACAAAATAATCCCCCTGTACTGGTGACCTGAAATAATAAGAAGGAGAAGCCTACCAAGAATTTCATGGATTAACAAAGTTCAGGAAGGCATGGCCGGATTCGATCCTAATGAAGAAATTGCTCTTTACCAGGCCTGGAAATAAGTATTATAGAAAATTTGGTAGGAAAACCACAACTTTATAAGGAAAACAATAAAAAAAGAATGTCATCTTATCTTTTTCTTAACTGATACTCGTTACAACCTTCTTGGTATCAGTTATTGTCCTCAATCAATACATACGAATAAACAAATGCATCACCTTAGCTTCGGCCATGACAGCACGTCGCCGGCTTACAGACTCGCCCATATACGCCAACTCAGAATTATTTATGCAGATGTACATAATGTATAAACATTGAGTTATTCATATTGAATGGGACTTCTATTACCCTCCTTATTGATTAGTGATGGGCGGTCTCGATAAAACATTTGGTACCGGATCCCTCCCCCTACCATAATCACTTTAGCATCTGGCATCGAGTACCTCACTCCCCTTCACGCTGCAGATATTTTAATTAGACCTTTCATATTATAATATCTATATACAAATATCCTTATACTATGATCCCTTAATAAATGCCTTTATAGATTACATTTATTTATTTCAATAACGGATTAGCGTTTATGGCCTAATCGTGGCGAAATGAAATATCGATTTGTATAAATAGGCAATGGACGATTATTGGTCCATCAACAATTTATTAGTTCATATAATTATACCAGCTGACATTTCATTATGATGAAAGAATTTTTAGGGTGGACTCCCCTGGGAGACAATTGTACCGGCCCTCCGGCCGAAGCGAGGCCACAAATAACCTCCCGACAATGCCGATTACCCCCATCAAGATATTCATGATTAAAAGAAGCATGATTGGTTTCGAAATTGGAGTGATTAATTGGTAAGCGATAAAATTAGATATTCTGAATATAGCTTATTTTTTGAAGCGAAAACTACTTCGGATGAGTTATACAATTTGTTTTAATCAACTTTAGTTTAAAGGTTAGAATTACATTGATATAAGAACAATTATATTTAACAAAAAAGTAGTTTAATTGTTGTGCAATTCGTACAAATAATAACAATAATTATTTGAACTTTTCGTTTCGCATAAAATAATTTGTCATAGTTAAACGTCTAGTTTTATGAAACAATTGAAGTACAATGACCTTAGCATTCTTGAACTTAACGATGATAATAACGATGAAAATGAAAATAAAATTCATTAGTATCTATGCAAATACAAATATAAGGTACAAATAATATAACTATATACTAATTATGATATCAATTAAATTATTCAACACATACAATATTCAAAAATCATTTGAATGCCGTAAAATGGTCAGGAGGTGCAGTCAATGATTACAAAAAATAAGAATGACTTATTTTATTGTGACTACGTTATGATAAGTCATACTTATTTTGTGTAATCATTGGCTGCACCCCCTGACCATTTTACGGCATTCCTCAACTATTTTCCATTTTTTTTTTTTAATTTATCTATTGATATCTACAACTGTATTACAATAATACAACAAGTAAATAGGCTAAGTGATATATAATGACAAGTAGAGAAACTACCCATTGGTAGTACTCAAATCAAAGTTCAAGTAAGGAGGTCACGTGGCCATCTTCTTTTCAGACGCCTCGGAGGATTATCGGGAATTGAAGAGGAAGCTAGGTTTGAAACTAGAGGGTTTGAGTGGTAATGAAGTTTGTTATGAAAGGATAGATACCGGGTTCGGGCCAAATCAGCAACAAAAGGGACATTAAGGTCGTTATGGATGACTTTATTCTTAACAAAATAAGGGACATTGAGGATTTTACGAAGGATTTTGGACTGTAAGGATTGGATACGAGAGGAATTCGATGGCTTAGTGGAGCCCCAAAGCTCTACTCCGTAAGTCCAAATAGGTCGTATGATGGTCATGTAGATGAGTCTTTTGTAGTTAATTGGGAGCTTAGAGCGTTTGTCTAGTAAGTGTTGAAATAGCCTGAAACGTCGTGCGGTTTCTTGTCTTTTCAGTCTTGTATGAGGATTCCAGGTTAATCGTTTGTCAAGGTGCAACCCTAAGTATCGGATCTGTTCTACAGGCACGAGAGGGATATTATTAAAGGATACTGAAGGGCAGGAAGTCATTGGTTTATGACGTAAGGTAAAAGTGATTTGATGCGATTTTTAGAGAATTTATTTTAATTCTCCAGTTTTGACACCATTCTTCAAGATCAGTGATATGGGATTGGAGGCTTTGGGATGCAATAACTGGATTGGTGTTGACTAATAATACACATGTATCATCAGCATACGTGGTAAGGATAGCATAGCTCACTGGCTATGAAACACAGACACAGGGACCCACCCCCCCAGCTCCCCCACAGCCCTGAAGAAGATCTACAACGTAGGTCGAAACGTTGGCTATCAATTAAGTTTTTCTCAAATTACACGAGAAATTCAGTGACCTCTACCCGGACCAATTTCTTCAACATGTATGTAATTATGTTCGAATTATCAGCATATGTGAAAACGAGACTAATATTTGATAATCTAAATTTACAAATATGAAATTTAAATAATTCGAACTTAAGAAATTCAAAAAATAATACAGTTATTCCAAAGTTTTGAGTTAGCAACTGGAGATGGATCCCATGGGATCTAGGACCCTCCTGGGGCTCATCCAGCCTCTATAAAGTGGATACCCAAAATAAGGGGGGAAATCTGGAGGTTGACAAATCACTTCCCTGCACAACAGTTGTTCAAAAAAGAGTATAGTATAGTTCTGAACACCAGAGCCTTAACGTGTTCTGGTAGTGGTACAGTTTTTTTAAAATTACATTAGCATACATTTAGCTACAGACGCCCAAAATGATAAAAACTTTTGTCTGCCGACATTTTGAGGGGTTGCCCTATCCAGACAAGTTCGAATTTCTCGTCGATGCGCTAAGGAGACAGGGGTACCAACGTAGCACTCCATACAATTCAATATTCTTACTATTAGGAAGGAACTAATATTATCACAGATGGGAGGTAAGGATCAAACAACCACGCATTTGATCTACACCGAAATTATTTGAAATTCTAATTCAAAATGCAGTAGTCGCAGAAGTGGGCAGTATGCTCAAATGCATGATAAATACATTATTCTGTTTGAACCATAACCGGATTAATGGCGACCGAATTAAATATGATGATTAAATATAAGGGTTATTTAATAGGTTTATTATGCCGCTGAAATTCACTCAGTGTATACGAAATCATTGTACGAATAACCGCATTAAATTCTCAATTGAGCGCTAGATGCTATCCATGTTGTGCACTTAAATTCTCTGGTAGTCCTCGGGGCATTTATTACTCTATCCCGATTTCGACGAACGAACTGAATATTTCATCAGTACATTTAATGAAAATGTTAATTTGGAAGTTTGGTAATGTAGTCGGGCTGGAATGATTACAAAACTTATTAATGCATATTTAATACAATTCAAACCACTTAATTAATAAGCGTTCGAAGTTAAATTAATTAATATTCGACTATATGAATTGAATAGGCAACGTTCGTATGAATCGAAATTAAAAATTCCTTAACTTTATAGGCACGTTAGAACCCCTTATTATCCGGAATAAGCTAGACATGATTATTTCATATAAGAGGTAAGATAGTAAAACAATAACACTCTTTTCAGTATCAGTAAGATGAAAGGCATTAGAGTCAGCACTACAAGATACAACAATTAGCTTTTCATTATTAATTTAGATTAGAATCGAAACAAGGACTTTTTCATGTCTAGAGAAGCTTAATTTTAAGGCCCTTAATGTGGAAGTATAAATATTAGCCCTTCACGGGAAAAACAGATGAAAAAGAAACCCTCCGGGCTCCGACCTCCGAAAAGTTAGACCAACCGCAGAAATTAAACAAAGCCATCAACTGCCTGAAACCGAAAAGTGCTCCCGAAGCCAACAGTATCCAGAACGATTTCCTTTCCAATCCGAGCCGGCGAACAAAGAGGCGTTCATTAAGCTCTTCAACAATAGTTGGCCGATAGGAAAAGTATACATAAGAATATATATAAGTAAAGGACCTGGAAGGAAGGAGTAATTATACCTTATAAAGAAGGCCAACTAAAAATCCATGGTGAAACTAATAGAGGGGCTCGTGAACAACCGGTTCATCTGGTTGCTAGAAAATGACATCATAGTTCCCGAACAGGCAGGTTTTCGCAGATTCCGCACTACAGCGGATCAAGTCACCTACATTGCTCACGAAGTAGAAGATGGCTTTCATAAATAAGAGCATAAGCAGGCAATATGGGCTGACCTAGAAAAGGTTTAGACAGAAGCCTTAATACTAAAAGCTGCAACCATGGGCATCAATGGGAAAGTCCTCTTCTAAGTACATGAAAAATCGTGGGCTTTGTAAGAACAAATGAATACATTTGGTTATGAATCTGTGAGTGTATTTTCATTTATGCCAAAATTTAATTTATAATTAAAATATACTATATTTTGGTGACGATAAAACTAATTATGTTTAAATTACGTCGAAAGTCATTAAAACGTCAAGAGGAGCCAGCTAGTGATGAAGATGGACCGACTGAACAATCCGATGAAGACAGAAAACAGCCTTCAGGGAACATCAGGTCTCGGCAGCACCTAGGACCAACGTTTCGGGACTTCAACATCACCGAGTTCTCTCCTGATGAAGACGAGTGGGAGTATTGGCTACAAAGGTTTTCACTCGCCGCTATCTCGGATCCTCACATCGATGATGACATATTAAAGAGATATCTACTAGCCAAGGTAGGAAATATACCATTCAAATTTTTATGCGATTACTTTAAACCTAACGACATAGCTTCAATGGAATATAAGCAATTAATTGAAGCTTTACAAAAACAGTTTGGAAAACCTGATAGCTCGCTATCCTAACGTTTAAAGTTTAATCAAATGATACGGCCAGATCATGAGAAAATTTATGATTTTATCGCTAGATTACGTTCTCAAGCAAACCATTGTGATTTCGGAAATTCATTTAAAGAAAGATTGCGAGATCAACTCTTATTTGGCATTAATAACACAAGTTGGCAACTGGAAATCATCAAACAATATTCATCAGTTAAGAGCAATTCCGATCAAATTGAAACATTATTACATACTCTGGAGAATGCCAAATATTCACACATGTCACAACCTCTCACAACGCTGAGCCTAATATTAATAAAATAAGTTCGACTCGTCATAAAAGATTACCAGAAAAAAATAAAATTTATCTAGATAAGCAAATTCATTCTTTGCGATGCGGTAAATTTAAACATTGACAACAGGAAGACTGCCCGGCGATAGGAAAATCATGTAATTTATGCCGTGGTAAAAATCATTTTTCTAAAGCGTCGGAAAGCTATTATTAAAGGTACTCGAAGGACTAATAGAGTTAAAGGTACTTCATGTAGTAGCAGTGATTCAGAATACAGTTCGTCTTCAAACAGGAGCAGTCAACAGTCGGTCCGAAGCGTTCGACCAGGCTCTGAAGCAATCATAGAAATCACTATTAACGGGCAACAGTTAGGTAAGTTGTATAACTTAGGAGCTGCGAAAACAGTCATCAACAAACACCAATGGGAAATAATTCGACAGCCTCCTCTTAAACCAACAGCGTCCTTGGTGGCTTATTCAGGGTTTAAAATAGTAACACTCGGGGCATGCAAAGTTACTGTCAATGCTTTCGGTAAATCTCTACGCCTTCCTCTTGTGGTTGTAGATTCGAACGATGAACCTCTCTTCGGTCTGGACTGGACTATTGCATTTCAATTACCTCTTCCACCGGAGGCTAAAATAAGACAAGTGAAACAACCCGACTCCGCTCAGGCAAATATTGAATTAAAATGGAAGAACTTTTAAATTGTCATTAATAGTTATTCTCAGATGGTATGGGAACATTGAAAGGAGAAGAAGCCACGATAAATCTTAAGGAAGACGCTCAACCTGTAGTGTTCAAGCCGCGGAGGGTACCTTTCGCTATCCAAGCAGCCGTTGAAGCAGAATTAGAAAGATTAGCTATTGAAAAGATAGACCCAGGTGTAACTCCTGTAACTTGGGCTTCGCCCATAGCAGTAGCTTTCAAAGACGATGGAAAGAAAGTCAGGATCTGTGCTGACTTTAAAGTGACTCTTAATAAATACATACATCTTGAATTCCACCCTCTACCTACATTCGAAGATCAAGTAGCCAAACTTAACTGTGGTAAACATTTTTCAGTCATCGACCTAAAGGACGCTTATTTGCTGATGGTAGTAACAGAAAAATCTCGGCAGTATTTAGTCATTTCTACACATAAAGGATATTTTCGTTATAAGAGACTTCCTTTTGGACTGCAATCCGCACCCGTCAAATTCCAGAGAAAAATCGACAGCTTGCTTCACGGACTCTCTGGAGTTGGTTGCTTATTAGACGATATCATTGTGACCGGCCACGACCATAAAGAACATTTTAACAACCTCAAACAAGTCCTGGAAATATTACAATATGCGGATTTGAACACTGAAATAAACAAATGTAAGTTTTTCCAGAACAGCGTCACTTATCTTGGACATCGAATCGACCGCTTCGGAATCTGTACGACAAAAGAGCACACTGATGCTATCTATGACATGCCGTTACCATCCAATCCAAAAGAATTAAGATCTTTCTTGGGGGCAATATATTACTATGGAAAATTCATTCCGAATCTGCAACCCCTCTGCTCTACCTTACATCGCCTTTTGAAGACAAACGCCAGGTGGTCATGGACCAACGACGACACTACAGTAGTTAACAATTTAAAAGAAATTCTCACTAGTGTTGAATCATTGGCTCATTATGACCCCTCTTGTGAACTTCTTGTCACAGCCGAAGCTAGTGATAAAGGCCTTGGAGCAGTGATTTTACTATATACTGTAGTATCCATTTATTTATTACTGAAAAGGTAGTTCCTACTGGATTGGATTCTTAGAAATCCGCCTGTCAGTCATTCAGGGCAAAGCATTTTATATGTATCTATATCTATGTCTATACATAAAAAATGCTTTGTCCTGAATGACTGAGGGATCGACGCACAGCCTAAACCGCTGATCGTAGAGACCTGAAACTTGGAGGGTGTGTTCTTTGTATGACGTATTCATCCGATTAAAAGGATTTTCCAAAATTCTACCCCTAAGGGGATGAAAAAGGGGGGCAAATTTTGTATGCTTGCTCACGTGTTTCTTACTCGCAAAATCTACTTATTACTACTTATTACACTACTTTTCTTGCTGCTTCCGTATAACTGAAACCGCTATACTAAGTAATCCTTTTCAATTAATTCAATAACATAACATACTAATCCTTTACTAGCACGTACATCAGTAAATACTTCTGTCCATCCCGTTTGTTAATCAGTGGCAGGTATGTTTCACGGCTGTGCTAATCTGTCTGTGATGAAATTTGATATGGATAATCTCAATCCTGGGGAAGGACATAGGCTACTTTTTATCAACACACCACACAGGCGAAGTTTATATAAAACTGTAACCTGATTGACTAACACACCCAGCGGTCAACACATAGCAGAAACCACTGAACATAGCATCGTGAAATTTGCAGATAGGTTCTTTGTATAGCTTAAATGAGCACTAAGAAAGGAATTTGGACAATTTCACTCCTAAGGGTTTCCTTAATATAATAGGGGTCAAATATTGTATGGAATCCGTCAGTTTGGAAGTTAAACATCTGAAATTTTGGATGCAAGGCTAACTTTTAGTTTAAAAAAATTAAATTATTTATTACAAATGATCTGTCACCTGAAACTTTATGTGGCGGGCCAAATTCTACGTGGGCGAAGCCGTAGGTAAAAGCTGGTGTACAGATATTATTTACAGGACTCATCATTTCAGTAAATATAATTTATTATTTAAATTCATAAATATTTATTAAATATCTTATATTTTGTTTCTTTTTTATTTTAATATCTTTAGTGGGTGAAGATGCTGGATATTTTCAGTAAGATACCTGCACATCACCAGATACAGGAGAAACCGGTTGACTCAGTTTAAACATGATTATCCTTTACGGAGTGCCAGACCGAGTTTTTTCTGATGGCTGGAAGGAATTTGAGAATGCCATAATCAAAGAGGAAATGAAAAAGTTGGACGTAGTGTGGCACATTAACAAAGTGGGACACCTCAAGAGTAGAGGTGTGATAGAGCGACTCCACAGTTGCCTCAGGTTCTGTCATCTACATAAGGGATTTGAACTGGATTCAGCCATGAAGAAAATGGTCGCAGCTTATGATCATTGTATCCGTTCGGTGACAAGATTATCCTTGAAGTTTTATTCGGTATATGGATGCCGAGTCGGGATTACATTAATAAGGGACGGAGACGATAAGGGACGACGAAATAGCGCACACTATTCTCAATAATTAGTTGGAGATTAAGCGCATATGGAAGTAGGTGCGTGCGAAATAAGAGAGAAAGCGAATTAGGATTCAGCGGGAAAATTCGGGACCGGCTGGAGGATTTAAAGATTGGGACAATCGTTAAGTTGGGTTTAAAAGAGATAAAACGCCACCACCAGTGTCCATTCCGAGTGATTTTTATAAGGGAACATAAGCTAGTTAGTATTGGGATTGTCAAGGACTCCCAAAAAAAGAACTTCCAGTGTATAATAGACAACATTTTTTTTTGTATAAGGTTGTTGTACAGGATTGAGTACTAAGAGAACCCAAAAGTTGTCTTTTTATATCCGGTGGAATAAATGATTTCCCATGTGTGGACCACATGTCCACTGAAATCGTTCGTAAACTGATGGGGAGAGTTAAGTACAGGTCTGGGTAGTAATAGAACTTAATCCTGTCTTCAGATGTTATTAATGTTTTGAAAATATATCTACAACCCCGGTGAATAACTGGTTAAGTCTAATTTTCTCCAAAATGAGTTTCTAGTACTTAAATAAGCAAAATCGAGTTATTTTCGTAGTGAATAGGGAGCTAAGTAAAGCATTAGCTTTGAAAGGAGTTATTGTTTATATTACAACTCTATTTCAAGCCAAAAACTACGATAATGATAGGATTTCGGTTATCTGAAAGCAGTTAACTCTCTCTCTGGACAAAATCCGACTTAACCACTTGTTCACCGGGGCTGTAGATATAAGCAGGATTACTTAGGGAATAAGCTATGTCTTATTTCAACTAAGGCTTTGTCTTTCCAAAACTTGTTTTCTCTAATTTAATTAGAAACATTTATCTGCTTATTATTTTATAATAATATTGTTATTTTCATTATAATAGAACAACCCAAACTAGAGTGATGAGTGGCTGTGGTCAAGGCATTGACATGGAAACGAAGGGTTGAACAGAACAGTGAATGGATGAACCGATGTTTGCATCGGCATCACTTCATCTCGAGGATCCTATTGACTCCCTGCAGAGAGGTTCTATAGATAAGGCGTGTCTATTTCTTCGCCAGATTAAAACTGTCCCTGGAAAGCTCCCGCAGGGCCATTCTTTCACCTTCCGACAATACCATGCCATTGTATGCTCTTGAGCAAGGCGGGAATTGTTGAAATGAGAAAAAAAATGCTAGCGTTTTTTTTATTATTAAGCAGACAATTTTAATTGGAATGAACAATAAAATTTAAAAAAATGTTAGTTCGTTAGTTTTAATAGCTAAAATAGTTACAATCTATCATTTTGAAAAAAATTAGTTCAGATTATATATATGGGGAAGAAAATGGTTCGGGTGGGGGTAAGAGAAATAATTTCTTAAATATGTATATATAAAATCTGATTTGTATCCGGTTTTCTCCAATTTCTATACTTCATTTATCTATATGTTATCATTTTAGTTTGTTTTATCTCGTAGTCCTGAAGAAGACCTGCAATGTGGTTTATAACGTTAGTTTCAAAATAAATAGTTCAACCCCATTTAATAAATTATTTCTCTGACCTCCACCCGGATTATTTTCTTACAAGACTAAAGCCGATAAAATGCTGTAAATTTTTCGTTCTTACAATTACTTTTCAATCTGTAATCGTTAATGATATATGCGCCCTAGAAGGTCGTGAATTTCCTTTAAAAAAATGTTCCTCTGCACATTTATCGCCGACTTCTTTCTCCAGCGCTTCATATTTTCATCTCACAAAAAATTCATCAGAAAGAAAGTTGTAAGCGATTAAATTTCCTTCAAAATGGGTTTTTGGTGATTCTCATGAAGCATTACAGTTTTAATAACAAAGAAATCAAACGAAAAAAATATGAACATTATGCTATGATAAGGGGAGCAAATAAGAAACAAAATTAAATTTAAACTTTCAGAATACGTTCGAGTTTCTTAAGAAACGAATTTTAAATATACATGAGCTCAATTAAAATACATAATAGGTATCGCATTACATACTGAAGTAAAGTAGATTGTCTCTGAAGTGAAAATCTATACTACTGCTCTATCTAGTGCCAAATGATGGAACTTTGATGCTTTCAGCTTTTGATACTTGGGCTGACTGGGACTAGAAAGCGACACTTCACCCTGTGAAAAATTTAAAATATCTATTTTTAAGGTGGCAGTTCATTGTGGAAAAATAACATTCTCACTGTCAGGATATTTATTTACTAGGTTAATAGAAATGTAGTAGCCAATTACAAAGTTCAGTTCAATTAAACAATTATGAAGCAATTAAAAAATGTAGAAAACATACTGTAACAACAATCTGCACTGAGCCAGAAACACAACACCTGGGTAGAAGTTACCAATGTATTTACCTCGGAAATATAAATAAAAGATTACTGCAAAATAATGGACTAAGAAATAAATTAATTTGTTATTAATTTGTGACTGCGATAAAAATAAACATAGAAAATAAGTAAAATGTTAGAAATGATGGAGGCAGTGGCAATCTATTTCATTCGAAACCTTGACAGCATTCCCTCACATCACTACCCCCTCCCCCAATGGCATAGGCACAGACGCTATCCTATGGTTTCACTGCAGGCTGGGAGCTGGTTTGTTGGTCGTTCAAATTCTGCGTCGAGGCTATTTGAAGAGCCGTCTGCTACTGCAGATGAAGGAGTGAATCGATCCCTTCTACTACGTTTAAAATATTAAGCTCTGAGCGTAAAACACCATCAAAATCTAAAATGCTATTCATCTCATAAATAATGTTGAACTTTCTGATGCTGACCTGAACTCTGGCAAATTTTTTTATACATTTGTCTATTGCTGAAAAAATTGAGATGACTTTCCTAACTCATTTCTTATTTCAATGTGAAAATGATTAACAATAAACAAAAGGTAGTTTCTTTTTTTATGCTAAATATTTCTCCTCAGTATATCATTTTATTTTAATCATATTACTGCCATCTTCAGGGCAACTTGTTACACAGAGAAAGGGCAGATATTTTCTTAGTTATATTCCATTCTTCTCCGTTATAATAAAATAAGCTATGTTTTAATAATTAAATAATTACCTGAATTTCCCTAATCTCTTCTAACAAAATTTAATTTTTTGCCTTAAACAAGTTAATCGACTACTATAGTTTGTGATGAAGAATAATTCTCTTTCTCTAAATTAATGTGCTTTGAAAGTTCTTCAGAAACAAAGATTGTATTTCAATGTTTGCTTAATAATTCATCATCTCATACATCATTGTTTTAAAACAGACATATACATCTCCAAAATATACAAATTTTAATAATACAAAGCATATGTATTAAGTAATTCTTCTTATTGCATGGCTCTACATCCCATCAATGAGCCTTGGCCTCCTCAATACGTTTCCGCCAATCCTCTCTGTCCAGTGCAGCGGTCTTCCAGTTATGGACATTTAATAGACTACTGGAGCCCTCACTGACTCCATCCAGCCATCGCAGCTTGGGTTGGGTGAGTAAAGCCAATTTTCTTGTGCCCTGAATCTTTTCTTTTATTACTCTTCTGGGCCCTTCAACACTTTCCATTCGGGCCACCTGGCGCAGCCCAACCTAACAAGCCTTAGTATTTTGACCAAGTCTGGGGCCTGGAATAGACTTGCCAGCTCCGCAATGGTACGTATTATCCATGCTTCTCCCTCTCTAATAGGTCCATAAATTCGCTGAAAAATCCTCCTTTCAAATGGCTGAAGCAATTTTTCATCGGCTTTCTTTATGACCCGAGGTTCTTACCCAAATAGAAGGACAGGCCAAATGAGCGTTTTATATAGAATCATCTTTGCATTCCACGTCAAAAGCTTGCTTTTTAAATGTCGATTTATCCCAAAGAAGCATTTGTTAAGCCACTATTGAGACATCTTTTTGAACTCTATTGAGGCATTATTGTCCCTCGTTATGGTGATTCCCAAGTAGGTAAAGGAGTTTACTCTTTGAATATCAAGGCCTCCTATCTTAATAAAACCAGTAAATCCCACCGGTCCTCTTTCGGGCATGTAGTTAGTTTTGGTATGATTAATTACTAACCCACGCCCTCAGTAGCTCTGATCAGATTGAGGAATGCATTTTCCAGTTCATTAAAAGACCTTCCTGATGTAAACATCATCTGCGTACCGAAATTTGTGAAGACTTGTGGAAAATTGTGCCGGTTCATTGAATGCTGACTTTGTGGACTACATACTCCAGAATCAGATTAATGATTTGGCATGATAGGGCATCTCCTTGTCTTAAACCTTTGTTGGTACCAAATTCAGCTGAGTGGTTATTTTTCACTCATACATTGCATCGTGCATCTTCCATAGTCACTTTAATCATCCTTACCAGTTTATGCGGAATATTCATTTCAGATAAAGCTTTGTAAAGTGTCTTGCCCATCAATCTAGTATCTCATCCACCTTTGATGCCATTGTACCATCTTCTATTCTATAGGAATATGTTTATGGATGAAAGGGAGCTCTTGCGTTGTTAACATTTTGGAAGAATGTTCGGCTATCTCTTTCCTCTTTATGTTTCTCTACATCTGCTATTTTTTTATTTACCTCCCATTCTCTCTTTTTCCTGCGGTGAACTTTCTTTTCTTTTCTTCTTTTCACACTGTACAATACCATTGATGCTCTAGTACACCTAACAATCATTTGTTTATTCGCTTTGTTCTTTTCACCAGTGACATTTCTACATTCATCATCAAACCAGCTATTTCCACTGTTGCTTAAACCCTAGTGTAGCTTGTGCTACATCCTATTTAGCTTTGGTGCATCGATTCCATCCATCTTCTGTATTATCACATTCACGATTAGAGGTTGTACAACTTACAGCTCCTGTACAACTTACAGCTCCCAGACACAAATAATTACATTCAATAATAAGGAAATAACAAAGCAAAAAAAACTGTAGCGTCCTGAAATGAAGAAAAATAACCACATATAATAAGAATATTAAAAAAAACAATCATTGTCTTCACACACAAAAAAAAAACTTCGGTTGACACACAAAACTGAATATATACAATTAACATGGTACATCTTTATATGACATGACGTTTCTATATAGAAAAAAAAAATTGATACATCTCTTGGTTTATTACATGTTTTCTGTTTGCACAGGCGAAGGCACCCCAGATCCCAAAGGAAACTTTAATTGCTCAATATCCCCAACACTCTCGATGGTGACTACGTTGTGTTCTCTCAAGACAACGACACGGAATGGCCCCTCGTATCTCCTCGGTTCTTTACTCCTATTGGACCCAATCCGCCGGTATACAATCATCCCAAGTTTCAACGCCCCCGTGCAGTCTCGTAACCTCGCGTTCTCCCTCGTCACCCTGGTTCGTTTTTCCTTCCAGATTTTTCTTCTCACCTTCTCCCAGGCCCCGCGAATTTGCACGTGGTGTGCCACAATATCGCGAGCAAACGCATTGTCCCCGATTGTCCCACCGAAATCCCTACTAGGCCCCGAACTCCGAACAGCACCTCAAACGGAGAAAACCCTGTTACGGAATGAATCGAGTGGTTATACGCCGCAACCGCTTTCCGCATCGCTTCATCTGGAGTCAGCCCCTGGTCGACGTGGTAAACTCTGAGATGGTCGCTGAGTGTACCATGCAAACGTTCCACTCCTCCCCTACCCTTCGGGTGTCCCGGAGTGTTGAAGTGCCACGTGACCTCCAACTTACGCATTTCTTCACTCACCACCGCATTGTCGAATTCCCTCCCCTTATCAGACGTTATGTCCGGTACCCCGTAAAACATGAACCATGTCCGGAGAGCGGACAACACGGACTCTGCTTCTTTAGACTGGATCAGGTGAGCCATGGCGATTTTACTGAACACATCGATGACCGTAAACCACGTAAACCCCCCCCAGGTGAACGTGTCAACTTGCAGGACCCGGAGCGGCCGATCGCCCGTTGGCGTTGCTTCTTGTATGGCTCGCGGTGGGTGACAGTCGTATTTCGTAGTCATGCAGACCTCGCATGCCCCTATGACCTCTTGAATCGTTTTCCGCATACCGGACCAATAATACCGTCTCCTGAGCGTCTGTAACGTCTCATTGACCCCGCGGTGATTGGTCTTGCCTTGGTGATACGCCCCTGTTAGCTCCTTCTGGCGCTCAACATCCCTAATGGTTTCCACCATGACCCTGCACCGAATGAAGACGCGGTCCGGAATCTGGTCCTTCCACACTTGCTTGATCTTTTCCCAAATCGCGGCGTTCCCCACATATAGGTGGTGTGTGTGACCTGGTTTTGACGCGTCCTTCAGGGCTTTACATACGAGATCCAACCTTATCCCTGGTTGTGACGAAACTACGTTGACCCGCGACCTTCCGTAACGTGTGTATTCTATGGACAGCATGCCCAACGTCTTCGTCCTCCAGATGATTTGGCGCGGTTTATCGTTGACGATCTCGTCAATTTCTTCCAAATCTTCTGGTCTCTCGTCTGTAGAACTGTCTCTGGCTGAGGACATCTCTTCCCTTTCCGCCTCTGTGGTATTCTGTTCCCCTTCGCCTCCTGGTGACCAGTCTTGAAGAAATTGGCGGATGTCCTGCGATGGCCCCGCAGTGTCTTCCTCTAGGGCATTTACCATCAGCGCCCGGGATAACCAGTCAGCGACGACATTCTCTTTGCCGGGCTTGTAGACGACGTCCATCGAATATTGGTTGAGCCTCTCTTTCCAGAGTGAAACTCGCGCCGACGATTCTTTCAATTGTCCCACCCATTGCAGCGGTCTGTGATCAGTTTGTACCCGAAATCTCCTACCGAACAGGTATGGCCGGAAATGATCAACCGCCCAGACGATGCCTAGCAATTCCCGCTCCAATGCGCTATATCTTGCCTCAGCATCAGATAACCACCTACTAGCATATGCAATGGGCCGCTCCCCGCATGCACTGTCTTGGGACAACACCGCACCCAAGGCATATTCACTTGCATCTGTGGTTACCGTGAACTGTTTCGTGAAGTCGGGAAATGCCAACACGGGTTCTCCCTTTAGGTGCTCCATACAACGCCGTATATTGTCCTCCATACTGGGTGTGACAATCATCCTTGCTCCCTTCTTCAGTAGGTTGTTAATGGGAACCAAGCATCGCGCCATGTCTGATACAAACCGCCGGTAATAGTTCAGCGCTCCCAGCAGCCGCCAGATACCCTTTACATCGCGGGGGATTGCCATCTTGGTAATTGCTTCTACTTTGGACTTATCCGGCTTCACCCCATCCCTTGACACGGTGTGACCCAAAAAATTTATTTCTGCCCTACCCAAAGTGGACTTCTCCGGAGACAATTTTAACCCGAATTCCCGAACCCTCTCAAATACCTGTCTCAGGTGTCGTTCATGCTCCTCCTCCGATTAACTGAACACCAGGAGATCGTCCATGTAAACCTGGCAGATCCCTTCATCGATACCCCTAAGGAATTCGTCCATTAATCGTTGGAACGTGAGGGGGGCATTCTTCAACCCAAACGGCATCCTGGTGAACTCATAGTGTCCTCGTTCGAATGTGAAGGCCGTTTTCTCCTGATCCCGAGGATGAAGTCGGATTTGGTGATATCCAGCCTTCAAATCCAGAGTACTGAAAATTGTGGCTCCGTTGAGTCTATCCATGATGTCGTCAAAACGAGGAATCGGGTACGCTTCATCTTTTGTATTGTCATTCAATTGACGAAAGTCAACCACCACCCTGTATTTCTCCTGCCCCGTCGGAGTCTTCTTTTTGACCGCCCACAGGGGGCTATTGTATGGGGATGAACTATCGATGATGATTCCCTGTCTACGTAATTCCTCCAAATCCTCCCGAATGTGTTGTTGTAACGCTTGGGGATAACGCCTCTCTTTCACGTAAGTGACTTTTTCCTGTTTTAACGGGATTTCATGCACTGTTTTACCCGTAACTCCTAATACTTCCCCTTCCTGAAAAAAAATGTCTCGGAACTCATGCAATAAATTTGCTCTCCACTCTACCCACCTACTTACGGCCCCTACTCGCGCGGCCCTAACTACACGATGACATGCGAATGACCTGCCGGCTAATCTCACGGACCACCTGCCCTGCGTATTTTTTACTTCCACGCCCACTTTTTTTAAAAGATCACACCCAACTATGACCTGGTAGGGCATGCTCTCTACCACATGCACCCGCAACCTCGCCCCCGTTTTACCCCACTCATCCAACCCAATGTTTGTCTCGCCCATTACTTTACACGACCCTCCCAAAGTAATTAATCTGCAATCGCATTCCCGAATCTGAAGTGCCTTCTCCCTAACACATAATCTCTCTATCGCTATTTTTGACAACAGGGTGCTCGAGCTTCCTGCGTCCACGAGGCACTTCACTCCACACTTAGTTTTGATAATAGGCAACCAATTCTTAAGCTTACCTTCTAAGCTGTCGATGGTGCAAGCTCGATCGCCACTCTCGACGCATCCTCCTCATACTGACGTCTGATTCCGTCTCACCGTCAGCACCTTGATCCTGAGCTGCTTTCCTTTGCCGGTTCCGGCCGCTACTCCAGCTGCCCTCGCCGCCACTGCTCCCCAGCTCCTCCTCCGTCTCTGAAGATCCAGATCCACTGGTCGAGTCCCTAGAAGCCTCACCTCGCCTGGCCGAGTATCTTCTTTTGCGCACCTCCTGCGCATTTACCTCCATCGGCTCTCCGTGGTATGTATCTTTCCTGCGGAACATACATGGGCATTGCCTGGCTAGGTGTCCTTCCATTCCACACTCGTAACATCTGGTGCGAGGGCATTGTGCTACGAGATGTCCTGCCTTGCCACATTCATGGCACTTCCTCTCCTCCTTTCTAACATTCTTCTTATCTACGAACGGCCTTCTGTCTCTTGGTACCGTTTCTCTTCTACCCACTTCTCCATCTCTCTTCTTCCCTAGATCCTGTCTTCCCCTATACCTCCTTACTTCATTCCTGCGGTAGGATACTCTACTCCACCCTGGTTCAAAAACCTCCCGTTCCTCCTCATCACGAGCACTTGCATCTACCATTTCCTGGGCCCATTCTACGAACGCCTTGTCCCTAGGAAGACCATCCTTCTTGCCAGTATCCCTGGCAAGCTGTACCTTGAGCACAGTGGTCATAAAGAGCATCCAGGCTTCAACGGAGCTCGTGTCCATTACCTCTCGCAGCTTCTCATTGATATTATTCAACTTTGCGAGAAGTCCTGCAGCGTACTGACCGTTCGACTGATTGGCCCTCTTGGTCTCCCGAAATAACTGGAGCATGTCTTCTTCTGGGGCCCATCGCCCCCCTCCATAAGCCTTCTTCAGCCTTTCCTTGATGACTGGCCACGTAGTATCTTCGTCGGCTTGAATCAGGTTCAGAACGCTCCTCCTTACTCGACGCGCCAGGGCAACCCGTAATCTCAGCGCATCTGCTTCTTCCAATAGATCTGCTGCTACCTGGTACTGAATACTGGCCATGATACCATCTCCGCCCTTAATAAAGTGGTTAAGTTCACCCACGTCACCATTGAACCTTTCCAGGTCCGATATCTCCCTCCTGATATCTTGTGCATTGGCCTTTTTTATTTTCATCCTCTCTAGCTCATTTGTTTCTTGTGCGATCCTATTCGCTTCTTGAGCTGCTAAGTCTGCTCTCGCCATTGCTAGTGTGGTAGATGGATATGGAGGAAACTCTGGATTCACCTGTTCTGGCTGCGGCGGCTCTAAGGTTAACGTTGCCGGTCTGAGAATGCTTTGTCCTTGTTGTTCATTCATATTGAAATTGTTTTCTCGGTTTCTTGAGAAGCAAGTAACAAAACAACAGAAACAACACAAAAAAAAAATTAAATACTTCACAATACAACAACAAAAAAATTATCCTTGTGATTTCAAATAATTTTCCCGGGTTTCGGCACCACTTAAGTACTTTGGCTCGCGAAACATAAAAAAAAAAGAGTAAATTGGGAAAGAAACTACACACTAGCAAGCTGGTAAAACACTAGCTTTATTTATCAAGTAATCCTTCTTATATAGTATCTGGGAGTTGTTTACACTCTTAGTAGGATTAAGCTCCACTATTACCAGGGCCTGACCCTTAACTTATATATATATATATATATATATATATATATATATATATATATATATATATATATATATAATAGTTTATGAGCATAAGAGTAATAATGTAAGCTTTTGTGTAACCTACACCTAGTAGTTAAGTATAAGTTCTTTTTTTTGTAACATATATCTTTATATTTAAGTAGTCTTTTATTTTTATTTTTTTATAATTGTCAATTCATTTCATTCTGATATTCTAATGAAACATCATCAATTCAGTTTATTCAGGTATTATTATTTTTTCTAAGTGTATTTTTATTATTTGTTACTGATGTTTTGTTTTGTTTAATAAATTTTCAGATGTTGGGATGTTAAATATAGAATACAGAATTACATATATATATATATATATATATATATATATATATATATATATATATATATATATGTAATACACTTTTTTTTTTTAAGCGTATTAGCTGAGAATATAGCTAACAGCTGACATTGACAGAATTAGTTAGAAATCATATTTGATATTACCAGTTATCCTCTTCTTCTTCATCGCCGCTACAACTCAATGCTGAGTCTTGGCCTTTTCAATTAGTTTCGCCCTACAGTTATACTCATATGATTGTAAATAGAAATAACTGACTTCAAAAGCACTGACATTATTTTTTTTTTTTAAAGTCATGTTTGTTACATTATTTACATTTTACACCACACTGTTGTGCTTCTTAAAAATGTATTAACTTCTGTGAGGAATCAACTGTCAATTAAGAGGTTGATCAGTCAGCACTGGTACCTATTACATAAATAAGTAAATTAATTAAATCAGAAAGTTGTAATGCTAACATTAATTATTAACTGAAAATATAATTATATTGAAGTTAACTCATATTGAAATCAGCTCTCATATGATTAAAGTATAAAAAAATTGTAAACAAGAGCTATACAAAATAAAAATAAAAATTATCCATATTTTCCATTTAAAAAGGTTCCAAAATTGGAATACTAATTGTTTCATTTTTTCACATTGTGCAATACAAGGAGAGGAAATTCCATTTGAAGTCCATTAGAATAATTAATTGATTTGTTTGTTGAAACATTTATCTTCATAGAATTCATTTCAACCTTTACATTTTTTTATTTTAATCCTGTATTTTACACATACATCCCTTGATTTGTAATTATTATATGAGCAGAAGATAAGGATAGAAATTATAAAAATAATAAATATATTTAATTGGTCATTGAATTCCTAGTTACCATCACCCATTGCAGACTCTTCCTTATAAAAAGGAAATAAATGAAAAGTTAAAACTTGTTGAGACTCAACTCGAAGCGACAATCTGTGGAATAATTACCAATTTTTTAATATTAATATAATATGTTATAAGATTTGTGAGAGTGTTCCGGGCGATCCATGGAAGTTTAGCAAAGCAGCCTCACCAAATCACATAAAAATGGAAGTTCATCTATCAGGAAAATTTATGTTGATGATGGATCTGGACAATCGGATCAAGGAAGTAGAGGAAAGAATGAAACTGTGAAAAATACGCAGAGATATTTTATGCTTTGTAAAAGAATACTTTCGTTAAAATAGTTTCACTCTTAATTTACTAGCATAATAAAGAAATAGCTATTTCTAAACAGAGAACTGAAATACTAGTAATCCATCAACAATAATGAAAAATTCCAAGTACACAGAAATTGTCACTTGTTCACTTGAGACTGGTGGAGTTGAATAAGAGCTATTCCCAAGATATTTTAGCCTGTCTTATACATTAGTAATGTTGTAACAATATAACTGATTTTGTTCTTTAAAACATCATGTGTATAGTCGTTTATGTATGATATTTTTTTACATTTGCTGAAATCAATAATATAATACAATAAAATTTGATAGTGCATGCTGATTAGGTGTTCAACATAGCAATAGCCTTATAGTTCATCTATTGTTTTTTAATCTTTCACTCTGTTTTAAAGTGCAATATCTTTTTGCAGCACCCTATTTCAAAGTAATTGCAGTACTAAAGTTATATTAGAAAGTATTAGAACACAAAAATGTTGTGTTAGTGGCAACCTTTTATCGTAATTTTATGTATTTAATATTTCCTTATTCAGGGTCCTTATTGTCATAGTTTTAAGATCCTGTTCAAACTGTGATACAAGTTCATTTGTGTGGAACATTGAAGATGAAGATGGATCTGGACAAATGGGTCAAGGAAGTAGGGTAAGGAATGAAACTGTGGAAATAGAATGAGCAGGTGCCAGAATGAAAAACAACTTCAATCAATCTCGAAACAGGGCAATGGATGCTAGTGCGGGCCAAAGGACTAGTTTTGTTGCAATTTCTAATTAGCCTTTTGACCTGCGCTACCATGCAAGTCCATTAAAGAAATTCTCAAAGAACACTGCACAAAGAGATCTGAGGAATGCTTGGGAACACAATAGTGAAATGACATCGTTAGATAATCACAATTGGACAGGAACGGTGAAGGTGCTGTTATTTATACCATGCTGTGTTGTTATTCATTTGAAGTATTAATGGCATTAAACTTTAAAAACCTGTTACGACCTGCAGCACCAAATAATGAAAAAGAAAAAAGATCTTCAATTATACATCCCAATGAATACAGCTCAATGAAAAGGTAAAATATCATGTTAATAATGTTTTAATTCAGGTTTTTATAATAATACTACAGCTGAATAATCTATATGGAAATCAATTAATTATTCTACAGCACTTCAAATGGAATTTCCTCTCCTACTTCAGGCTTGTATTGCACAATGTGAAAAAATGAAACAATTGGTATTCCAGTATTGGTTCTATTTAAATGGAAAATAAGGATAATTTCATTATGAAAGTAATGCTGCATTTTATTAACTATAATTATTGTGTATTCAATTTTTTGGTATCTGTTCCTCAGATTGTCGCTTCAAATTGAGTTACAAGTTTTAACTGTTCATTCGTTTCCTTTTTAATATTCTCCAAAAATCAAATTATAGTGAGATTTAATTTGGAAAAGAGATTGTAATTAAAAGAAAAGTGTAGATTTCAGTAATTATTTCATCGAGAAATAAATGTTTCAACTAGCATCTCGAAGTATTGATGGTATATGTTTGTTGAAACATTTATCTTCATAGAATCCATTTCAACCTTTACATTTTTTAATTTTAATCCTGTATTTTACACATACATCCCTTGATTTGTAATTATTATATGAGCAGAAGATAAGGATAGAAATTATAAAAATAATAAATACATTTAATTGGTCATTGAATTCCTAGTTACAATCACCCATTGCAGACCCTTCCTTATAAAAAGGAAACAAATGAAAAGTTAAAACTTGTTGAGACTCAACTCGAAGCGACAACCTGTGGGATAATTACCAATTTTTTAATATTAATATAATATGTTATAAGATTTGTGAGAGTGTTCCGGCCGATCCATGGAAGTTTAGCAAAGCAGCCTCACCAAGTCACATAAAAATGGAAGTTCATCTATCAGGAAAATTTATTTTGATGATGGATCTGGACAATCGGATCAAGGAAGTAGAGGAAAGAATAAAACTGTGAAAAATACGCAGAGATATTTTATGCTTTGTAAAAGAATACTTTGGTTAAAATAGTTTCACTCTTAATTTACTAGCATAATAAAGAAATAGCTATTTCTAAACAGAGAACTGAAATACTAATAATCCATCAACATTAATGAAAAATTCCAAGTTCACAGAAATTGTCACTTGTTCACTTGAGACTGGTGGAGTTGAACAAGAGCTATTCCCAAGATATTTTAGCCTGTCTTTTACATTAGTAATGTTGTAACAATATTGTTAGGGCGTGATTAGACTGAATGAAATTTAATAGGAAGCAAATTGAAGTACCACGGGAATTTGAATGAAATCTCTGATATTAACATAGCTTTTTATTAATTAATTTTAAGGACATATGAAATATCCTTTTCTTAACTAAAGCAAATATACAGGTGATAAATGATTAAACTTAATGGTAGCAATTATACAAGAAGGACTTACTGACTAAACATGCAAAATAGCGATCTAATGAATAAAGATTATTAATTATCGGTTTGGATCAGCATGGGAGTGCCGATAGTTAGTTTGGGGGCGGATTCCGTCCAGCGGAATCGCTGCTGGAGTGTGTGCAGATATTCGATAATCTTGTCAGTGAGTTTCCATCGCGCTACGCGATTGATGGGCACCTCAGATAGGTCCTGACTGGGGGGAGCGGTTATCGGTCGACAGATACTCCTCCGTATACCCCACAATTAAATGGCCAAAGTGAACGCATGAATTGGTCCATTTTAGAAAAAGTCAGGTGCATGTTAGGAGATGGACTGCCCAGATTTTTATGGTAAAGCAGTTAGGGTTGAGACATATTTGTATAATAGAACTCCCCGTTATGATGGAAGTATTCCAGCAGAGATGTGGTTTAATATAAAAATACATTATTCAAAAATTAAGAAATTCGGCTGTAGAGCATTCATAAAAGATAATAGACCTTCCCTTACTAAACTTGACAACCGATGTAATGAAGTTATCATGGTTGGTTATGCCACAAATGCCTACAGGTTTGATATTACCACTAAAAAGATTATAATATCCCGAGTTGTTAAGTTTGAAGATGAACATCGTCAAATAATCACATCGGGGACCCCTAAACTAGAATATATTGATAATATTTATAATGGGTGTGTTAATATTGTAGAAGGTAACCAGGATTTAAGTCAGATAGAAAATAATCCTAACGATGGGACAAATAAAAGAATTATAAAAAAACAGGTTGGCATGATGATTATGTTGTAGATTTAAACATTGGTGTAGGGTCAGAAGAAGAAATGTTATTTGCCTAACAGGTTCAGTCGGAAATAGATGATCCATCAAAATTTGAAGACATTATATCTCGTAGTGCCACACATCAGTGGGAAAGAGCTGTAGAGGAAGAATTGTCCTCACTCAAAGATAATAATGCTTGGGAGGTTTTGAAGAGGCTGGGGTGTGCATCGCTGATAGATACGAAATGGGTTTTTTACAACAAAAAAAAAGATTGTGGAATATGTACTATCACAAAAGCAACGGGCTGACATATTGACAAAACTGTAATATTTTTGGTAGATTTATTTTTGAACTTATGTTGGTAAAATGTTAAAAACATATCAAGTATCTTAGTTTGTAAATGCTATCATGCTTCAACTTGATGTAAAGAAATTTAGCTGTAATTTTAGCTGAGTGTCTTATTCTATAATTCCTTTGTTTTTATGTTAAACATTTTTTTATGTTTTAATATGTATCATTCTTATATATGTGATTTGTATTAAGGGAATAACATTTAGGAGGAGTGTTGAAAGTAAATGTTATTTGTATTATGTTATAAAGTTGTAATATGTATATCAAGTTGGCCTCGGCGACGTTTTGTAACCTACCAGTTGGTATAAATAAAAATGTGTTTGTTAGTTCTATTACCCAGTGTTTCTTCACAATATTATAACATTATACTATCGTAAATTTTAATAAAACGACAACTTTACAAGCCTAACCCAACTTTCATGATGATCTGACTTCATGTATGTAAAATGCCCAGGAATTCCAAGTAGTATAACCTCCTATATTCTATGCAGTACTTAATTTTAAATACTGAAGATGCTGTTCATCCTTCAAATTTAGTAACCATGTATCACACAACAGTCATAATGTCGAGAACAAAAAATATCTAGCGTTTCCTTAATTTAACCGCGACTTTATTTTTATATTGACTTTAGTTTTTTTTTCTTATCGTAGATTTGACTTTTATGAAATGGTTGTATACTTACATAACAATATTACTTATTGCCCACAAGTGGCAGATTGTAATAATCCAATAAAGTATATCTATCTCTCATAGATTTGAAGTACTTCTCCTCACGTTCAAACTTGCTGGTATTATACAGTTGTCAATATCAGCGAATTCACCACCGTTTCTTCTTAACCAAAGTATAAGTATATACAACAAATATTATCCTCATTTACTTCGAGCCCTACTTCATTTCTCATTTTCTTTAACATTATGATGTTTGGATTTATTGTTTTGCTTACTCTCTCAACAGGAACTCAAATTATTCGCAAAAACCAACACTGATATTTTTACTAAACAGATTCAACAATTTTCTATGGGCATCAGCTTTATAATGATAAATCCAATATTAAATAGTAAATTAAATGGTACACGCAAAAGCGAAACACCTCGTTTTAAATCTTACCAAACTAAAACTAAAATGTAATTACCGGCCCTAGGTCACTGAATGTTTCGGTCATCAACGTTCTTAACCTGTTAACCGGGCGGGATGTATAAATACGTCAAACGTAATTTTGGATTTTCCTTTGTGCTATATACATAAATAAACGAAAACGTATATATTTCATAGTCTTTTCATTTATTTTAATCATAAATATAAAAAAATAATATTATATTACGTTCTCTGGGCGTGACGTACTGACACGTCCTAGTGAAAGAGCTCGCGCACGTTATATGCTGCGTAATTAAATAGGGAATTCCCCGGTTAACAGGTTAATAAGTCCGTGTCTAACCCACCAAACGAACTGACGTTAGTTATAATAGTCTGCCAAATACGCTGTATAACACTTGGTCAATTTGATTTATTTTTTTGTGAATCTGTCGGTTTCTATGTATACTTATGGACCTTCTTATGTCCATTCTGTTTAAAATTAGTACGTTTTACTTTAGGTTTTTCCAGAGAGCAAAGTTTATTGATCCTGTCCCGTTATCATTATTAAATTGATGTTACCACTTTTAATAAATAATAAACTTGTTCCCTCCACACTTTGCGTCCTCGTTCCCTATTATTACTATTATAAACTACCATGGTAATTTCTCGTAGACCAACTCGAGTTTATTATTATGTTTGAATTTGATTTCATCACACTATCGTTGGTAGAAAAATTCATTCTTATCAACTTAAATTTAAAGCCACGCCCTTGAAATACAGCCGCCGACATACAATCACTAAAAAAACTGCGCGTTGTTTTCAGCGGGTCCCTATGATCTATACTGACTGCATGGCCATTGGAAAACCATTTTAATTGGTGTGACTCTAGGAATTCCTTCATCGAGGTGACTTTAGGATCCTCCATAATAATTACATTGCGGATGTGGTCTCGTCTTGTTTTTGTCGCAATCCTTTAAGAAACTTCATATCTGGAGCGGTCACTCTGCCACTTTACTTATTCTGTTTGAAATGTCCAAGTCTACTTTCCCATTCCTATCCAAGACTGTTCCAAGGTAATTGAGGTCCTCGACTGTTTCCTTCTCTCCTCCGTTACAGTATTTATTGATTTCTTCCTGTTCTCTTCCTACTTGTAGGGTCTTGCTTTTCTTGGCGTTGAACTACATACCTTTTCTATTGAATTGCAATGATGATGATGATATCATCTGCATAGAGAAGCTGGATCATCACTGGCTGGAGGTTTTTTCGTCCCTGCAACGTCATTTCAATTAGCCTTTTACATATTTTTGCTATATCATCAATTTATAATATAAATAGCAGCGGATGATGATTTCGAGTTTGCCACCCTGGTCTGAACCCAGCTTGTACCTCTCAGATGTGTGGTTCAACTATTGATTTAATCCAATCTCTAATACGGATCTACATCATTTTTAAACTACTAGTGATAGACATATGGTTCTACACTTGGAACATTCAGCCTGATTGCCCTTCTTGTATATGGGGATTACAACGTTTTATTCCCATTATTTTGGTATTCTCTTTTCCTCCCAGGCTTTTTGAAAAAGCATATGGTGACCTGACTAGTTCCATGCATCTATACTTGACGAATTCTCCAACTATTTTGTTTCGTCTTATAGCTTTCCCAGCCTTCATCCTTGCTATATCTTGTTCGATTTCATCTTACTCTATCGCCTCATTCAATTCAATTTCATTCCATCGTCTATCTTGATTTCTTAGAGGATCGATAAATTCATCATCAAGTTGCCTTTCTTAATGTTTTTCCAGACCTACAGAATGCCTTTATCATCTGAAAACATTTCTCCCTTCTCATTTTAAATATTTGTAATGCCTTTGCATCTATAGCCTCTTAGTGATTTTATTTTATTCCAGAGGAGTTTTATATTTTCCCTGTGATCCTGGTTTAACTTGTTTCCGAATTCCTTCCATGATTTTCTTTCAGCCTCCTTTACAGCTTCCATTGTTCTATTTCAGGCCATTACATATGCTTGCCATTTTTCAGGGGACTTGCTATGACAATAATGCTTCTCGGCGATTGCATTCCTTAATCGGTGCCTTCAAATCTTCGTTCCACCATGAGGTATGTTTGCCTTTTGAGGTTGGTTATCTTTTTCACTCCATATACTGCCACCGCATCTATCTTAGTGAGGAAATTATAAGAACGAACGGGCACCTCTACTGGTCGGCACGTCAGAAGAAGGCAACGGGGAAAATAAAATATGTGTGATTCTCCGGAGGCAGAGTATGATGTAGAAAAGAAGGTGGGCACCAAGTAGTCTTCATCGATCAGGCTCAAGACATGGACGTCATCGGCTGACTACTGAAGTCCTGTATGTCCACAAGCTCCACGGAAAACCATGACTTTCACCACGGCATTCACGAGTTCATTTTGAATCTATGGGTCAATTTTCCTTTTGTTATTCTTTAAATGTATTATCTCTTTTTTAGTATTAAGATTCATAACGGCTTTTAGTAATATCTCGCTTACGAAAATCTACTCTCTGTACTATCTAATTTTTCACTTTGATCCGCCAATAAAATTTATTCCTCGTCGATCCTCTCCTCAAATACTGAGAACTTCTCTTCTACTTCCCCATCATGTCCAGTCTCTTAACATCAATTCCCAATCCTTGTCCACTCATTTTGATGAATCACCATCTATTCAATGGTTTGACTGCCAATCTCAAAACATCCTGGATACCCATGCCCCACTCAAAACTTTAACCTTTCCGTCACCTTTCCGCTCCCTGTATGTGTCAAAAATTAAAGACCTGCAAAGGAAGCGTGATCCTGCCCGTAGACGCTTTAGACGTACAGGCTTACTGATGGCTATTAAGCGTTCAGGGCTCTCCGCAATTTGACCCAGTCTACAATCATAAAGACAAAATCCAAGTACTGCCACGAAGCCCTTTCCATTGCTCCCGATCCTAAATCTAAATGGCAACTCCTCCGAGAGCTCTCCCTCTGTAATTCATCGTCCTCCAGACCCTTTCCTGCCACTTCCGATTAAATGAGCTCGCTCTTTTTCTCTGACTCAATTAACACTTCAAAATCATCCGCTCCCGTCGATTTTTACTTCTTAGAAATTTCACCTACATATATTATTTCCTTTGTCCTAAAATTCCACTCTTTTGATGAATCGCCATCTATTCAATGGTTTGACTGCCAATCTCAAAACATCCTGGATACCCATGCCCCACTCAAAACTTTAACCTTCCGTCACCTTTCCGCTCCCTGTATGTGTCAAAAATTAAAGACCTGCAAAGGAAACGTGATCCTGCCCGTAGACGCTTTAGACGTACTTAAACGTACAGGCTTACTGATGACTATTAAGCGTTCAGGGCTCTCCGCAATTTGACCCAGTCTACAATCATAAAGACAAAATCCAAGTACTGCCACGAAGCCCTTTCCATTGCTCCCGATCCTAAATCTAAATGGCAACTCCTCCGAGAGCTCTCCCTCTGTAATTCATCGTCCTCCAGACCCTTTCCTGCCACTTCCGATTAAATGAGCTCGCTCTTTTTCTCTGACTCAATTAACACTTCAAAATCATCCGCTCCCGTCGATTTTTACTTCTTAGAAATTTCACCTACATATATTATTTCCTTTGTCCTAAAATTCCACTCTTTTGATGAATCGCCATCTATTCAATGGTTTGACTGCCAATCTCAAAACATCCTGGATACCCATGCCCCACTCAAAACTTTAACCTTCCGTCACCTTTCCGCTCCCTGTATGTGTCAAAAATTAAAGACCTGCAAAGGAAACGTGATCCTGCCCGTAGACGCTTTAGACGTACTTAAACGTACAGGCTTACTGATGACTATTAAGCGTTCAGGGCTCTCCGCAATTTGACCCAGTCTACAATCATAAAGACAAAATCCAAGTACTGCCACGAAGCCCTTTCCATTGCTCCCGATCCTAAATCTAAATGGCAACTCCTCCGAGAGCTTTCCCTCTGAAATTCATCGTCCTCCAGAGCCTTTCCTGCCTCTTCCGATTAAATGAACTCGCACTTTTTCTCTGACTCAATTAACACTTCAAAATCATCCGCTCCCGTCGATTTTTACTTCTTAGAAATTTCACCTACATATATTATTTCCTTTGTCCTAAAATTCCACTCCAGTTCTACTAGCTTTGATGAGATTCCTGTGAAATTTCTCAAATTATCCCTTATCGCTATCCTAACTGTCCTACACTTCATATACAATTTTTCACTACAAAACTCAGTATTCCAGACATCTTGGAAAAAAAGCCTTAGTCCATCCTATAAACAAAACCTCTACCCCAGTATCTCCCAAAGACTACCGGCCAATCTCCATTCTCTCCAACCTTTCCATACTTCTCGAAAGAATAGTCCAGTCTCAAATATCAAATATTCTTGAACAGTCCAAACTCCTTGATCTACTTCAATCAGGCTTTCGTCCTGGTTTCTCCATACAATCTCCATTCAATCTGCCCTTACCAAAATCACCACTGACATGCATGCAGCTATAGCCAACAAACAACTAACTGTGCTAATCCTACTTGACTTTTCTAGAGCTTTTGATTCCTTGGACCATTCCATCCTTTTTGCTAAACTAAAGTCATTGTCCTTTTCCAACAGCTCTATTCTATAGTTCCAATCTTTCCTCTCTGACAAGTCTCAAGCAGTTTCCATACCTAATCAACCCCTTTCCTCATTCCTCACTTTGTCTTCATGTGTGGCACAGGGCTCAAGGAATTCTCCTCTCATTTTCAACTGCTATATCAACGATCTCCCGAAATCTGTTCACCTTTTTTTTTTACCCCCTTCCCTGCCTATTCTATATATTCATTTATTAATATAAACACTGGAGCTATGGTGTAGCCAGGTGCACGGTTGTGCACCTTAGGGCTACACCTTATCCTTTCCTCGTCTTCTTCCCTCGCGCCTATCCTTCGTCCTCCTTGGAGTCCTCCAAGGTTTGGTCCGGCGGTCTTACCGATGCCTGTCCTCTTCGTGTAAGCATGAAGTGGGCCGGGCCCACGGCCTCCTTCCATCCGTATACGTACTCCCTGAAACTTGCGTAGTTCTCCTCCTTCACAAGTTCAGAGAACACGTCCTCAGTGACTCCGTAGATGCCTGTTTTCATGGATAACCTCGTGCGCAGGGCGTCGTATGCGGTGCATGACGCCACTACATGCTCAGCAGTTTCCCGAACTCAACAGCTGGGGCAGTTGGGGTCCAGATCATATCCGTGCTGGCTTAGCTTCCATTTGAACCCCCCCATGCCAAGTGAGGATCTGCGTCATCCAGTAATCAGGAAGGTGGATCTCGATTCGAAGGTGGGGAAGTACTTCCTAAGGGTTATCCCTTTTTCGGGTGTCACCCACCGTCCATTCCACTCCGTCAGGGAGTCCTTCCTGAGCTCGTCCTTCCATCTGTTCGGGTTCGCCCGGATCCTCTCCTGGATTCGCTCCGGAAGGGCTGTTAAGCCTCTTCTCTTCACATCATGCTTAGTAGCATCTTCACCCAGCAGGAGGTCTACAGGCATATCTCCCGCCAGGATCTGCACCGCCTCGTGGGACGTTGTCCTGTACGCCTTGGTCACTCGCAGCAGTGCCGTTCTCTGCGCCGTTGCCAGCTTTCTTCTTTGCCGCTGTGAGAGGTTTATGCCCCAAAAGGGGGACGCGTACCTCAGGATACCCAGAGTGACTCCTTTGTAGATCGTCATGCTGACTGGGTACCTGAGGCTCCAAAAGGCTCCGCCAATCCGACTGAGGCCATTCATCGTCTGGCTCACCGTCGCCAGGCGGTCCAAGTGAGGGGTCACGTCCAGATTCCTTCCTATCCTTACTCCGAGGTAAGTGACCACCTCACTTGCCCTGATCCTTTTCTCGTTTACTTTGAATGTGATAGGGTGAGCCCTATCCGTTCTTCCACGCAATAGAACGGCCTGAGTCTGGCGGCTGCCATCCTCAGCGTCTTCCTCTCTCACCAGTCTCTCTCTTCCTCTCGGCTTCCACCGAGATCCCGGCTCTGCTATTCGAGTAGACAATCGCAGCGAGGTCATCCACGTACGCCGTGGCAGGGAACCGCTTTTCCTCCAGGACGCCGAGCAACTCGTCGAAAACTAGCTTCCACATGGCCGGTCCTAAGACCGAACCCTGTGGGCATCCTCGCTCCACCCTGTCCTCGTGCCTGTGGCAGCCACCTCGGACCGTGTGACTTGTCTATCCTTGGGGTAGCTCTTCACCAGGGTGAAGATATTGCTCGGCGCCTCGTGCCTCTGGAGCTGCCGCAGGACGCTCGGCCACCACACACTGTCGAAGGCGGATGATATGTCAAAGAGGACTAACATGACATACTTCTCCGCCCTCGCTTCAGCGTCATTGCGTACTTGCAGCAGCGCGTCAACGGTTCCCCTGCCTTTGGTCGATCCGTACTGCCGTGGGTGGCCAGCCCTGTTGAGTGTGGGTCGCAGGCTGGTCATCATGAGGCCCTCCATGACTTTACTCATCACAGGGAGAAGGCAGATAGGCCTGTAGGAGCTAGGTAGTTCCTTATCTTTGCCCCTTACTTTGTAGAGCAATCTCAAATTCGCATTCCTCCATTCCCTCGGAAAGTATCCCTCATCCAAGCAGGCATTGTATATTCTGAGGAGCCGTTCCTCGATGAGAGGGATAGCTTCCTTCAGCATGGAGGCGTCCACCTTGTCCAGTCCTGGAGCACGTCCCGGGCGTTGTTTTCCCACGGCCGTACGGAGGTCCCAGATGTCCCAAGGTGGGCACAGATCAGTATTCCGTGGTCCGCCGGATCATCTCCTGCTCCTGGGAGTCCTGACTAGGGTCGTCCCTGGGGTATGTACTCCTGATGAATATCTGAGCGGCCTCCTCCATGGAGATCGCTCTTTCCTCACCAATCCTCAGGGCCGCTATCGTCTGCATGGGCGAGAGCTTGCCTAAAGCGACCCTGAACGGTATACCCCAGGGATTCTTTTGAGTCTCTTCAGCTACAAACTCCTCCCAGGATTTCCTCTTTTCCGTACGGACCACATTCCGATAGGTAGCCAACCTGTGCCTGTACTCATCCCGAAGTGTAGTGCGTCTCTCCTCGCATCTGCACTTCTGGTACAACCGCCGGGCCCTGTAGAGCTGTCTCTTGAGGGTGGTTAGGCCCGGCGTCCACCATGGGACCGGTTTTTTCACCATTATCTTCCTTCGGAGGGATTGCTCCGCCGCGTCCCGGATGACGTCAGTGAGCCGACTGACCTCGGCATCAATGGTTCCGTCCCGATCCGACATCATCCGCTCCCAGTCGTCGTCCACGAGCAACCTCTCCAGGTAACTCCTGTAGGCGGTCCAATTTGCTCTTTCCGTGACATAGCCCTGTTCCCCACCGTTGAACGATGGTTCGTCGGCCTCATCCCTAGTGAGGCCGTGAGGCCGAAGGCTATGGCCATGTGGTCGGAACTCGTCTCTGATCTGAGGGTCCACCACCTAACGTATCTTGTCATGGCGGGCGACGCAAACGTCACGTCAATCCAGCTGTGCCCCCTGAAAGTTGGTATATCAGAGGGCTCATTGAGGACCACCACCAACTGGTGACCACTGACGAACCCGCCAAGGCTCTCTCCTCGCCGCGAAATCTATTCACCACTGTTCCTACCATCTATACGCTGACGACTTCCAAATCTATTTATCCTTCCCTGCTTCTGATTCCATCTCCTTACACAATCTTCCCTTATCTTTCCCCGATTTGACTACTGTAGTGTGGTATACGGGGTTCTTTCGAAAATGCTTGAGGGCCGTTTAAAGCGAATAATGAACTGCTTTCTAAGATTTGGCCTTGGTACTCCGAGGCGATCCCGCATTTCACATAACTGTAGTGAGTTAAAGTGGTTCTTCCCTCCCATTCGTAGACAATATTTCCTTAGTGCTTTTCTATACCAATCCATTAACTCGCAACACCCTTCATAAATCTACAGTCTCCTCAAATTCAAATCCTCAGTTCAGCACCACAGAACAAGATCCCGCCTTTCCGATCTCTACACTCGTTCCCAAAGAACTAAAGCATTCGAACGTCCCTTTCTCGCCCGCTCCACCACAGTGTGGAACTCAATCCCTCCTTTTATCCGCCATGCTTCTTAACTGGCTTCATTTAAATCCTTGCTTTTCCAACATCTCCTGATCTCCCAAAAAGATGCTCTCTAAGCAGGTCAATCATTTACTTAAATAAATCAGTATTGAATACCACTACCACTTTTTTGAAAAGTCCCTCTTTCTTTATTATGCCTACCCCTTCTACTGCCCTGTTTCCAGGAGGGACTCATGAATAAACCAAAATGTGGTCTTGGTCAAGCTTAATCTATCTTCTTCACTTCGCTGATCTCCAGAATTTCCGACCTGTATGCTATCAGTTCTTTAATGATTTTCAAATTACAGCTTCCAAATAGTTTTCCTCTAAGCCAAACAGTGTACATTCCTTCTGTTGATGAATCCTTCCCTGGCCAGCTGCCAGGGAAGTAGTGCCAATAAATATCAGGTAGTGCCACAATATATTAATTGTACCTTAAATAGGTTCTGAGTCCCTATGCCTTAAATTCAATTTTTAAACCAGCTTCATAAATTCCCTGAACAAGTCCACACATGGAGATCCCAATGGGGGATTATTTTAACATAGGGAAATACATAGAGTTGGGCATAGGGAGCTTTATCCGAGAAAGATCCATAACTATTAATGAAATTATATTAAGAACCCTTATATTAAAGCCTTCTTCATACCCTCCAGCAAGTCTGGGACTGCTATCATTTTTGGTCAGTGAGTCCATAGCCTGGAAGACCATTCAAAGAATTTCTCCCGACCATCCATACATCAGCCACCCATGTGGCACTCCTCTATGCAGTAATGAGATCTGTGGGTGGAGTGAAAGGCAATAAAAATAATAACTTTAAATAGTAAACAATTAAAGTATTAGTGATTTCAATCATATTTAATCACAAATTTCACACTTAAATTCAAAGGAATCAGTTACCATTGTTGTACAAAAACTCTTTTAAGCAACAGCTGTTGTTAGTTAAAATGAGTTTCAAGAGATAGATTATCCAAATTCAACTGTTTTGGGATTTCTCGTCCTTTAAATTTTATAGATAGGTTTAATATGCTAGAATTTTTTAAAGGCGTATTATATACTTATATTTTAAAAATAGCAAATTAATTATCAAAGAGTACTGAAAATTTTTGTTACAAATAAAGAAAAATACAAATGAAAAGGTTAACAAAATCAATAAATTATTTTTTCTGGGAAAATGGCCATATTTACAGATTAATTGATACATTTTGAAAATAATTTGTTAATGGTTCCCAATCCAGTCCATTCTTAATTTTTTTTTTTTTGTCATTGAACTCATGGTCCTCTTTTAAACCAGTTAAGATCATAAATAATAATAACTAATCATAATAAATCTCAATAATCATATTTCTACAATTCTTAAATTACAAAAAAGAAATTAACAACCATAATTAAGTTAGGAGGAAAATAGTTGTCTTGAAGATCTAATGAAGGATGGAATTAGTTAAGGGGTGCAGTCATAAATAACACAAAATATAATAAATAAGTTTTAATTATTTGGTGTTATTTATGACTCCACCCCCCAACTAATTCCATCCTTCATAATTAAGTGATTAATGAATAATTAATGCAATTATAAATGTAATAAAGGATTTTAAATAGTAAAGAGTTATCAAGATAAAAGTTATATAACATATATTAATTACAAATTCTTAATTAAAACATTTAAGTACTTTTTTTTTACAAATATCAAATTGTAGTCACTTTTAAATCCAACTTTCACTATTAAAAATATGTACATAGAGACATTTTATTTAGCCATATAAGTAGTGACTATACATAAATAAAGAAGTTTTGTACAAACATTATCATCACATTAAAAATACAAAGGATTCATTCCTTAATAAGAAACTATTATTCTTTCCTTATACATCATCACAGTAATTTTTGATATATAAACAAATCTTTTTTCACATGTTATTTGAGAAATGGTGTGATTACTTCAATTACATTTAAGGGTTACAATTAATTCAAATTGTAGATAAATTCAGAAGTTTGAAGATACTTTTTAATTGATTTTTTAACATCATCTGGTTGATAACTCAGAGATAGAATAATATAACATATTTGATAACAAATTTTCTATTAACAAAGTTAAGTACAATTTTTTTTTACCAATATCATATTGTGGTCACTTTTAAATTCAAATTTCGCTAATTAAAAATATGTACATACCTAATATCCATCACTAATAGGATGGTATTTTCCCCCATTTTTCTTATGCAATACTTCCTAGGTGCATGATGTTACCAATGTTTAACGAAAATTGCCCTTAATATTTCTACAACCGTATTTAATTCAAGTCCTCTTTCACCTTCCAGTCCACAAGATCTCAATCCTCTGAATAGGATTCAGCTATATTTTTAGGAAATAAGTGCTATGTTTTTATATTTCTTATCTAGGTAGTTTTGATCTATAGATTTGCTTTTCTATTTGTTGATATTAGTTAATTTATTTATTTTTTGACAAATTATAATTATGTGAATGCACTTTCCAATGTGGGATGTATGTATTTATTTTAAGGTTAAAATTAGAATAATAAAATAAAATCATTTTATCTTTACCTGTCTCTCTTTCTCTTTCTGAGCCCATTATTGGTATTATTACACCATTATTATTGTTTTAAAATAATTATATACACATTTCTACTCTTCTTGTATTAATTTTAATTTTCATATTTATTTGTTTATTTTTGTATTTACGTCTTTTGACTTGGAAAAAATGATTTTTTTCTAAATGGACACCATTCGAGAACAATGATTTTTTTCTATTGTAAGTAATAGAAATAGAAAAAGGAAACTCATATGGACTGATCCATCATTGTGTTACTAATTTTGTTTACATGGAAAAATTTTCTTTGTTTGAAAATTAGGAGGGCATTAGATAAATAAACTAAAGTAATGAATTTCAAATTATCTTTAATAACCTTCTTTATTACTTATTAGGTAATAAACACTATTACTCTCTCTAGTTTTATATTTATTCACATAGTTCCCCATCACTATTGTTACTAGTCATATCGCATTGTTTTAGTTTATATAATTTAAATAATACATTTATTCCATTTTGTAATTTACATCATCCCCACTTTTGTATCTGTTTTCCTCCAATATTATTTCTATTTAAGAAGAAAGGAAATGGAAAGATGAGGATTATTATATTCTGGAGTGCCCAAAGGAAAGTTTGCTAAAGACAGTGGTGGAATCGTTATTTCCCCTGCGGTATTTTCTAAGCTGGAAGACTGGGAACCAATATCTCCTAAAATAATAGTGGCTGATCTAAATCTAAGTATAGGAAAAGTCTAACAAATCCAAGTTTATACACCACAGAAAATTCTTCAGTCCTGGAAAAGGAGTCATTTTACTCTGATATGCAAAGAACAGGACAAAACAAAGGTACATCATTTTGAGAGGAGATCTGAACGGTTGAATAGGACATGGAACTATGGGCACAATATGCTGGAAGAAGCATTAAGAAAGAGAATGGCCAGCGACTGATTGACTTCTGTCACCAACCTCCTCATCGGTAACTTTTATTATCTGCATAAGAAGGTCCATAAGAGTACCTCCTCCAGCAATGATTGAAACAGCATTATATATTATATAATATATGATTGCTACTTCAGAAGATACTTTAACGATGTCAAAGTCATTCGTGGAGCAGAAATAGATTCCGATCATCTATTATTAGTGGCGGATACAAGTATTCTAAAGGACACTGGCCCAACCCAAAAAAAAAGAGAATATCAAGGTTCATACACTGGATGACCCCGTGTAAAGATTGGAGCACACATACAAACTGTAGGAAAGGATCTGTCATTTGAACCTAGATGAAAATGCAGAGACTCAGTGGATTACTTTAAAACAAACAATTTTGAGATTATTAAAAGATGTCTGCGGCATGAGCAAAGTGATGGGAACAGGTAAACACACCAGGTGGTGGGATACTGACAAAGAGGAAATGGTTGGGAAGAAGCTGAAAGCCTGTAAATCCTATCTCCTCTGACGAAATCCTAAATCCTCTAAGTCTGGAGAACGACCATCAGGATTATATCAAGAGGTTCTGGAGAACAGTTAAGCTCCTAAAAAAAATGAATAAACAGCCCCTAAATTCATTTGATCTAAATTTTCTCTTTCTTTACAATGCTTTATGTATAATTTGTTTATTTAAAGAGATTTGAAGAAAACCTGCAATCTGGGTAGAAACATTGGCTTCCAAATAAATAGTTCAATCCTATTTAAGAATTTTTAGTTTGGAAACAGAAGAAAATCCCGAAGGACAGAGAAGTAGCTGTTACAGTCCCAATCTTTAAGAAAGCAGACAACAGAGACTGTAAAAACCAACGAGGTATATCCCTCTTAAGTGTGCCAAGCAAGATATATTCCAAAATCTTGGAAAAGAGAATAAGAAGACACTCGTCTTCAAAGGAAAACGAAATGTCTTTGTGCTTTGTCGATCTCACAAAATCATTTGACCATGTAAGGAAAACTGATATCTTGCAAGCCATAAAAGAAAAAAGGATGGATAAAGGTCATATGCTTGCGGTCGAAAGTTGATATCAGAAAACGAGGAGTGTAGTATCTCACAAATCTTTGCCAAAAACAGTTCTCACGAAATTGAGACCACCATTGGAATCCAGCAGATATGTATTCTGAGCCCTCTACTGTTTATTTACTGTTCATCATTTGTCACAAAATATTAAATGAACCAAAAAGCACAACTCCTAATGTCGAAAAATTGGCATCTGAAGAAAAACAAGAGAGTGGTTCTGAAGATTATTTCGAAATATAATGTTGATTTTTACATCATCTATTCATTAATTTCCACCAAGCATACGACAGCATTGACAGAGGATAGTTGCTGAAAGGACTAAAAGAGCTGGGAATGCCTGCAAAACTGATAAGGTTGGGTACACATGACCCTAAAACTTACTAAGGGCAGGGTAAGGATGAATGGAAGTCTCTCAGAGGAGTTTGAAGTGAATAGAAGCCTCATGCAGGGAGACCCCTTATCACAAGTTTTGTTCAAACTTATGATGGAAGTAGCCATAAAGAAGGTAAGGACCAACCCGAATGGTAACATTTACAACAGGTTGAATCGACATCTATCATACGCAGATGATGTTCTAATACCAGTAACAGCAAAGGCAGCACTATCAGATACTTTCCGGGAATTCGGGGAAGGAGCAAGAGAATTGGGTCTAAACATAAACAAAGAAAAGACTAAATATATGAAGACCTCAAGAGATGGAGACAGGGAACATTCGAGTAGGCTGTTGAAGGAGGCCCTGGTCCTACAGGGACTGTAGCGTCCATCTGTGAGTGATTGAAAACAGCAGGAAGGAACGGCATAGCTCCAGAAATACTGAACCTTGGAGGTCAAGAGCTTATCAAATTTTTTCCAAAAATTCTTCCAAGAAATATGGAAAACAAAAAAAGTCCCAAAGGATTGGGAGTTCAGCATTATATAAAGTAGAATGCAATTTCATCGAACCAAATGTGGCATGCAACACCCTGCTAATGAAAAGACTATCGGCCCTTTTTATTCGGCCCATGTCATCCCCTACATCGAAAAAATTAAAACATGCAAAGCAGCAGGAATAACGATGGCACAAGAATAATAGACTTTATCATGCCAAAGGGTATGAATATTGTGAGCACCATGTTTAAACATAGAGAGAGCTCTTCTGAGGAGTATTTCGAAATGTTAAAGAGGAATTTGACGCACACTGTGGATGATCAGTGGTCAGAACTGAAGCAAGCAGCACATTAGACGGCTAAAGAAGTTTGTGGCGAGAACCAGTAAAAAATGGAAGAAAGATTGGTTTGATGCAGAATGTGAAGCTGCCCTAAAAAAACTCAATCAGGCAAGACGAAAAATGCTACAGAGAAGCACATGAGCCACAGTCCAAGCATATAATACAATGAACAAGATGGCTAAAACACTCTGTAGAAAAAAACGAAGAGATATGGAGTTTATGAAAATGGACCAACTACAAAAACGAATAGTTGCTGAAAGGATTAAAAACTGGGAATGCCTGCTAAACCGATAAGGTTGGTACACATGACCCTAAAAGTAATAAATGGCAGGGTAAGGATGAATGGAAGTCTCTCAGAGGAGTTTGATGTGAATAGAAACCTCATAATTAAACAAAGAAAAGGTTATATATCTGAAGAGCTCAAGAGATGGGGACAGAAGGCCGCAGACAGGGAACATTCAAGTAGGCTCTTGAAGGAGGCCCTGGTCCTACAGGGACTGTAGCACCCATCCGTGAGTAAGTGAAAACAGCAGGAAGGATCGGTGTAGCTCCAGAAATACTGAACCTTGGAAGTCAAGAGCATATCAAATTTTTTCCAACTATTCTTCCAAGAAATATGGTAAACAAAAAAAGTCCCAAAGGATCGGGAGTTCAGCATTATATAAAGTAGAATCCAGTATCATCTAACCAAATGTAGCATACAACACCCTGATAATGAAAAGACTATGAGCCCTTCTTATTCTGCCCATTATACAAAGTAGAATGCAATTTCTACTTTGGAAAAATTAAAAGTCAAAGCAGCAGAAAGGGACAAAGGATTGGGAGTTCAGCATTATATAAAGTAGAATCCAGTTTCATTTAACCAAATGTAGCATACAACATCCTGATAATGAAAAGACTATCGGCCCTTCTTATTCGGCCCATTATACAAAGTAGAATACAATTTCTACTTTGGAAAAATTAAAAGTCAAAGCAGCAGAAAGGGACAAAGGATTGGGAGTTCAGCATTATATAAAGTAGAATTCAATTTCATCGAACCAAATGTAGCATACAACACCCTGCTAATGAAAAGACTATCGGCCCTTCTTATTCTGCCTATTATAGAAAGTAGCATGCCATTTCTACTTTGGAAAAATTAAAAGTCAAAGCAGCAGAAAGGGACAAAGGATTGCGAGTTCAGAATTATATAAAGCAGAATCCAATTTCATGTAACCAAATGGAGCATACAACACCCTGCTAATGAAAAGACTATCGGCCCTTCTTATTCTGCCCATTTTACAAAGTAGAATGGAATTTCTACTTTGGAAAAATTAAAAGGCAAAGCAGCAGGAAGGGGCAAAGGATTGGGAGTTCAACATTATATAAAGTAGAATCCAATTTCATCTAACCAAATGTAGCATACAACACCCTGATAATGTAAAGACTATCAGCCCTTCTTATTCTGCCTATTATACAAAGTAGAATGCAATTTCTACTTTGGAAAAATTAAAAGGCAAAGCAGCAGGAAGGGGCAAAGGATTGGGAGTTCAACATTATATAAAGTAGAATCCAATTTCATCTAACCAAATGTAGCATACAACACCCTGATAATGAAAAGACTATGAGCCCTTCTTATTCTGCCCATTATACAAAGTAGAATGCAATTTCTACTTTGGAAAAATTAAAAGTCAAAGCAGCAGAAAGGGACAAAGGATTGGGAGTTCAGCATTATATAAAGTAGAATCCAGTTTCATTTAACCAAATGTAGCATACAACATCCTGATAATGAAAAGACTATCGGCCCTTCTTATTCGGCCCATTATACAAAGTAGAATACAATTTCTACTTTGGAAAAATTAAAAGTCAAAGCAGCAGAAAGGGACAAAGGATTGGGAGTTCAGCATTATATAAAGTAGAATTCAATTTCATCGAACCAAATGTAGCATACAACACCCTGCTAATGAAAAGACTATCGGCCCTTCTTATTCTGCCTATTATAGAAAGTAGCATGCAATTTCTACTTTGGAAAAATTAAAAGTCAAAGCAGCAGAAAGGGACAAAGGATTGCGAGTTCAGAATTATATAAAGCAGAATCCAATTTCATGTAACCAAATGGAGCATACAACACCCTGCTAATGAAAAGACTATCGGCCCTTCTTATTCTGCCCATTTTACAAAGTAGAATGCAATTTCTACTTTGGAAAAATTAAAAGGCAAAGCAGCAGGAAGGGACAAAGGATTGGGAGTTCAACATTATATAAAGTAGAATCCAATTTCATCTAACCAAATGTAGCATACAACACCCTGATAATGTAAAGACTATCAGCCCTTCTTATTCTGCCTATTATACAAAGTAGAATGCAATTTCTACTTTGGAAAAATTAAAAGGCAAAGCAGCAGGAAGGGGCAAAGGATTGGGAGTTCAACATTATATAAAGTAGAATCCAATTTCATCTAACCAAATGTAGCATACAACACCCTGATAATGTAAAGACTATCAGCCCTTCTTATTCTGCCTATTATACAAAGTAGAATGCAATTTCTACTTTGGAAAAATTAAAAGGCAAAGCAGCAGGAAGGGACAAAGGATTGGGATTTCAGCATTATATAAAGTAGAATCCATTTTCACCTAACCAAATGTAGCATAAAACACCCTGATAATGAAAAGACTATCGAACCTTTTTTTTCTGCCCATTATACAAAGTAGAATGCAATTTCTACTTTGGAAAAATTAAATGGCAAAGCAGCAGGAAGGGACAAAGGATGCGGAGTTCAGCATTATATAAAGTAGAATTCAATTTCATCTAACCAAATGTAGCACACAACACCCTGCTAATGAAAAGACTATCGGCCCTTCTTATTCTGCCCATTATACAAAGTAGAATGCAATTTCTACTTTGGAAAAATTAAAAGGCAAAGCAGCAGAAAGGGACAAAGGATTGGGAGTTCAGCATTATATAAAGTAGAATTCAATTTGATCTAACCAAATGTAGCATACAACACCCTGATAATGTAAAGACTATCGGCCCTTCTTATTCTGCCTATTATACAAAGTAGAATGCAATTTCTACTTTGGAAAAATTAAAAGGCAAAGCAGCAGAAAGGGACAAACGATTGGGAGTTCAGCATTATATAAAGTAGAATTCAATTTGATCTAACCAAATGTAGCATACAACACCCTGATAATGTAAAGACTATCAGCCCTTCTTATTCTGCCTATTATACAAAGTAGAATGCAATTTCTACTTTGGAAAAATTAAAAGGCAAAGCAGCAGGAAGGGGCAAAGGATTGGGAGTTCAACATTATATAAAGTAGAATCCAATTTCATCTAACCAAATGTAGCATACAACACCCTGATAATGTAAAGACTATCAGCCCTTCTTATTCTGCCTATTATACAAAGTAGAATGCAATTTCTACTTTGGAAAAATTAAAAGGCAAAGCAGCAGGAAGGGACAAAGGATTGGGATTTCAGCATTATATAAAGTAGAATCCATTTTCACCTAACCAAATGTAGCATAAAACACCCTGATAATGAAAAGACTATCGAACCTTTTTTTTCTGCCCATAATACAAAGTAGAATGCAATTTCTACTTTGGAAAAATTAAATGGCAAAGCAGCAGGAAGGGACAAAGGATGCGGAGTTCAGCATTATATAAAGTAGAATTCAATTTGATCTAACCAAATGTAGCATACAACACCCTGATAATGTAAAGACTATCGGCCCTTCTTATTCTGCCTATTATACAAAGTAGAATGCAATTTCTACTTTGGAAAAATTAAAAGGCAAAGCAGCAGAAAGGGACAAAGGATTGGGAGTTCAGCATTATATAAAGTAGAATTCAATTTGATCTAACCAAATGTAGCATACAACACCCTGATAATGTAAAGACTTTATCGGCCCTTCTTATTCTGCCTATTATACAAAGTAGAATGCAATTTCTACTTTGGAAAAATTAAAAGGCAAAGCAGCAGGAAGGGACAAAGGATTGGGATTTCAGCATCATATAAAGTAGAATCCATTTTCATCTAACCAAATGTAGCATACAACACCCTGATAATGTAAAGACTTTATCGGTCCTTCTTATTCTGCCTATTATACAAAGTAGAATGCAATTTCTACTTTGGAAAAATTAAAAGGCAAAGCAGCAGGAAGGGACAAAGGATTGGGATTTCAGCATTATATAAAGTAGAATCCATTTTCATCTAACCAAATGTAGCATAAAACCCCCTGATAATGAAAAGACTATCGAACCTTTTTTTTCTGCCCATTATACAAAGTAGAATGCAATTTCTATTTTGGAAAAATTAAATGGCAAAGCAGCAGGAAGGGACAAAGGATGCGGAGTTCAGCATTATATAAAGTAGAATTCAATTTCATCTAACAATGTAGCATAAAAGACTCTGATAATGAAAAGACTATCGGCCCTTCTTATTCTGCCCATTATACAAAGTAGAATGCAATTTCCACTTTGGAAAAATTAAAAGGCAAAGCAGCAGGAAGGGTGTGATGATTTATTATCATTCTAGCATTTATAACCTATTGTAACCTTTTAAAGTATTCATATGATCATCGTGAATAATAAAGCCTATTTTTCGTAAAAGGTTTATTTTTATTACAATTTATTATTCACAATGGACAAATTTCTGAAACCGAAGAAGTTCGACGGAGATCCACACTCCCCTGCAGCTGTTCAGGAGTGGAATTACTGGCTGAAGACTTTAAAAAATTTCATCGCGGCTTTAGGGACGATTGATGATTGAGGTAAGTTGAGCTTGCTTCCTAATCACATCTCACATACTATTTACCAATTGATTGCCGATAAGGCACGTACGCGACAGCTATTGAAACACTAAAAGCTACGTACGTGAAACCAATAAACAAATTTTCTCAAGACATAAACTGGCATCCCGTCAGCAGTCTCTAGATGAGACAATTGACCAATACCACCAAGCGTTGCAACAGTTGAGTAAAAACTGTGAGTTTGCGAACGTTGATGCAGAAACACATCGGAAAACATATGTCCGTGACTCGTTCATTCGTGGCCTCAGTTCAAACCAGATAAGGCTGCGTCTATTGGAATTTAACAAGCTAACTCTCGATGAGGCTGTTGAAAAAGCTCGAGCTCTAGAATCAGCCAAAAATCAATCTGCTTCATACACCTCTGAACTAACCTTTAACGCTTCTTCATCTAACCCTCTGGAAAGTGATAATTCGTCGGAAGATATAGAAAATTTGGCAGCAACCAGACCCAGGGACTCGAATTTCAAAAATAAAAAATGCTATTTTTGTGGTCGGCAGCGACATAATATTCGTCAGCAGTGCCCCGCTCTAAATGATACATGCGAAAGATGCCAGAAGACGGGTCATTGGAAATCTGTCTGCAGATCAGCTAAAAAAGCTTCCTCATCAGCCGCACTCGTTGGAGCCTCTACTGTCCTCGACAAAGCTAAAGTGCAAGTTCTGGTAAATTCCACTCCTACCTTTGCTTTGATTGATACAGGGAGATCCGAGACATTTATATCACAGTGTTTAGCGAAAAGCTGTAACCTGAAAATGTACCCTACAGTTGGTAGAGTCTCCATGGCTTCAACATCTCTCAGCAAGCCTATTTCTCATTACTGTGTAGCTCATTTGGAGTTGTTGGGTCACCGTTATCCTAAAACAAAATTCAGTGTATTACCCGATTTGTGTATTAATGTTATTGTTGGACATGATCTACTAAAACAACACTCTGAACTCAAGGTTTCCTTTGGGGGAATCAAACCTCCACTGACTATCTGTTATCTGGCTCCAGCAAAGATAGAGCCTCCTCCCCTTTTTGAATTTCTAACTAATGAGGTCGAACCCATAATCACCAAATCTCGGAAGCACTCTTTAGAAAACACCGATTGCATGAAGAAAAAAATTGAAAAACTGCTTACCGATGGGATTATTGAAGAAAGTAGGTCTCCCTGGAGGGCACAAGCGTTCGTTGTAAAAAACGAGAGTCATAAAAAGCGAATGGTCGTAGATTATTCCCAAACCATTAATCGGTTCACGCACCTTGACGCATATCCCCTCCCAAGTCTCGAGGATATTGTTTCTAAGGTTTCCAAAAATTCTATGTTTAGCACAATCGACTTCAAAAGCGCTTATCACCAGGTACCTTTACGAGAAAAAGATCGACCTTTCACCGCGTTTGAGGCATGTGGCTGTTTGTATCAATTTCGACCCCTAGCTTTTGGATTGCCAGATGGAGTACCCACCTTCCAGCGGGTGATGGATGACGTTATTACTCACATACAACACCCTGCTAATGAAAAGACTATCGGCCCTTCTTATTCTGCCCATTATACAAAGTAGAATGCAATTTCTACTTTGGAAAAATTAAAAGGCATAGCAGCAAGAAGGGACATAGGATTGGGAGTTCAGCATTATATAAAGTAGAATCCAATTTGATCTAACCAAATGTAGCATACAACACCCTGCTAATGTAAAGACTATCAGCCCTTCTTATTCTGCCCATTATACAAAGTAGAATGCAATTTCTACTTCGGAAAAATTAAAAGTCAAAGCAGCAGGAAGGGACAAAGGATTGGGAGTTCAGCATTATATAAAGTAGAATCCAGTTTCATCTAACCAAATGTAGCATACAACATCCTGATAATGAAAAGACTATCGGCCCTTCTTATTCTGCCTATTATACAAAGTAGAATGCAATTTCTACTTTGGAAAAATTAAAAAGCAAAGCAGCAGGAAGGGACAAAGGATTGGGAGTTCAGCATTATAATCCCAATTCACAAAAAAGGTAGCTCCACTGAATTCGAAAATTGTAAACCAATAAGCTTGCTTTCGGTGGCATACAAGCAATACACCTCAATCCTATAAAGGAAACTAAGGCTTGCAGTTGAGAACCAAATAGAGAGGGAACAAGCGGGATTTCGCCCAGGGAAATAGACTCAAGATCACATTTTTGTATGACGAAGCATTGCAGAAAAAGTATGGGACAGAAATGCGAAGAATGTATTCATGACTTTCCTTGATCTATAAGCAACATTCAACTCTGTCCCTCAACAAGAAATATGAAATTCTTTGGCGGCTAAGAATGATCTTATCATTGCAATTAAATCAGCATATGAGGCAGCAAAAGGAGTAGTGAGGATCAACGGAAGGGAGTCCGAGTCTTTTTCCATAGGGAGAGATGTGAGGTAGGGTGACGGCTTGAGTCCTCTTCTATTTATATTATTTATGGATGAAATCCATAAAATCTGTAAGCGCCATACTGCCTGGATGGTCATCAGCAAATGGAACTTAAGAAATGTTATGTTTCAAACCCTATTGTATGCCGATGACATAGTATTGATTGCGGATGCGAAAGACAAGCTGTAGCAAGCCCTGGTGAAATGGGAGGAAGAACTCATCTGCAAAGGAATGACAATAAATAGCAATAAAAGTAAAGTCTAGTTGGTTTCAAGAGAGGAAAAAGAGGACATCCAGCTGATCTGTAATGGGGAGGTATTTGAAGTTTAGAAGAGTACACCTACTTGGGGACAATCATCAGTAGCAGGGGAAGAATTGGCCCAGAAGTAGCTAACAAAATATCCTAAGCCAACCAGGTTTACTGCCCTATCTGCAACAGTATAGTTGGGCATAAGGAGGTTGGAAAGGAAACCAAAATGCATATTTGCAAATCAGTTTACCTCCCAACCCTCACTTATGGAAGTGAAAGCTGGGTTATGCTGGACAAACAAGCTAGCCGAGTGACGGTGGAGGAGATAAAATTCCTGCAGAGAGTCGTTGGAAAGACCAGGAGGGACCACATCTTGAATGAAAGAATTGATCGACAAGTGATCACAAGACCCTCGATGATCACAAGATTATTTTGTTTTAGCTATATGCTGCATTGGTGGTAATATATCCTAATCAGTTCTTTGAATCATGAAATAGCTGATAATGCTAATATGTGGTAAGAAATTAAGGCTTAAACCACAAGGAGGAAAATTTTCAACCTGGTTAAATTCTTAATTATATATATTTGGATCTCTAGAAATCCAAAGGAATATAAGAAATTCTAAGCATGATTTCAAAATGATCAGTATTGATTCCTAATTTTTTTGTAGCTCAAACAGATTCTAAAATTTGTTTTACAATAATAGGTTTCATGGTAATGTAACGGACTGAGATAATTTAATTTAGAGATATTTTATGAAATGTGAATTATTGTTAGAAGGCTCACGTCTGTTTCGTGGCAGTGCAGTCAGCAGTTCATAGGTTCAGTGCTCAAATGAGGTCAACACTGAATAAGGAGTTTCCGTCGCTAATGTCGACCTTATTCGAATATTTAAAAAGTTAAATTCAATTCGCGAATTGATGGGGATAGCTATGACCACCAGGGACAGCACCTCACAGACCCCATAATAAGAATGCTTGCGCTGGCTAGAATAAGCCTTCAAATACCCAACCGTTTTCCCTCAAAAGTCAGAGTTGAAGACTGGTACCAGTGAGAAGTAGAGGGACCTGAGCAAGACACCAGATGGCAAGTAGGAACTTTTTTATACTGTAGTCAGACTTATAGGGGGTGAAGCCAGATTGTAGTTCAGTTGAAGATAGAGCTGGGCGGAGAAGTATGTCATGCTTGTACTGTTTGACATATCCTCCGCCTTCGACAGTGTGTGGTGGCCCTGCGTACTCCAGCAGCTGCAGGAGCTCGACACCCCCAGTAACATGTACTCCCTCGTAAGTAGTTACCTCAGCGACAGGAGCGTGAGGATTAGAGGGAACTACTATGAGGTACGAGGTATGAGATGAAGTACTTGGGCGTGAAGTTCAGAAGGAACTTCGATGCCACTCCTCACCTGGGATACCTGAAAGATAGGGTGACCCTTTCACTCAATGGATTAGCAAGAAAAGGGGGTGCATTCTGGGGCCTCAGGTACCCGGCAATGATGACCATTTACAAAGGCGTGGTCTTGGGTATCCTGAGGTATGCATCCCCGGTGTGGAGCCGACACCTCACGCAGCTGCAGAAGAGGAGACTGGCGACCATCCAGAGACTGGCCCTGCTGCGAGTCACGAAGACATACAGAATGGTGTCGCACAAGGCGGTGCAGGTGCTGGCGGGAGCGATGCCCCTTATTGTTATAGATGATGGATATGATTATGGTTATAGGTGATGGATCGAGTTTTATTTGGAAATTATTAATTTATTTAATGGTTATGAGATAATGAGCACTGATGGGAAATATTTAATTTGTCATTATTATTAGATTATATGATTATTGTTATAGATGATGTATATGATTATTGTTATTGATGATGGATCGAGTTTTATTAGGAAATTATTAATAAGCGGTTATGAGGTAATGATTACTGATGATGAATATTGATGTTGTAATTATTATTAGTGCATATAGAATCATGGAACTTGTTTTATATTGAAATTATTATTTTTATTACTTGTTATGGGATAATGCTACTGATGGTAAATATTGAAGTTGTTAGTATTATTAGTGCGTATAGAATTATGGAACTTGTATTATATTGACTTTGTTGTTTTCACTAGTGGTTATGGGATTATGATTATTGATAGTGGATATTTTGCAGTTGTAATTTATTATTTTTTTAATGATACTTAAACTACTCTGATTATTATTATTAAATGTAAGGTGTAATATTTTATTACAATATAATAGCGTCTTACTTTGATAGATAAATGTTTTGGGGTTTATTTCTTCACCCAGTTTCCCTATGTGTCCTCGATTATACCCTGTCCTCTCCCAGCTTTTTGCCCCCGCAATGTAACAGTAATATGGTTTATAGAAACTTTGGACATGTTATATCATATATCTTTGTCTAAATTCAGTTTTCTATTTGCTCTTTCATTTATATCACTCAGTTCTTCTAGAAGTTTCTGATTAGCAACTTTTAAAGCTTCTTTCTCCTCCTAAAAAAAAAATCAGAGATAAATCTGTAATATATTAGTATATATGTATTACATTTAATAAGAAATGTAACATACATTTATGCACATGAAGATCACATATGTGAGGAGAAATGACAATTAATGCCTTGTATACCACAGAAAGGACAGATCAGGGTTTCTAAAGCCCACACATGTAAATATACTTAGCTAACTAAGTATATATACATGTGTTAAAGCTAGATTAAAATATAAAGGATATGTTTGGAAATATATAAATATATATCTTATATACTCCGCCCATTGTTTATCAGGGCAAATCCTTAGACCTAGCCTAATAACTAACAACACAACATATAAATATTAAACATAAATATTACCATTATTGACTTCATAGCTCCCACTGATTTAAAAGTAAGAAAGGCTAGCTATTTAAATCAAAAGAAAATAGAAATGGAAGAAAAAATCAATCAAATCCTTAATATGGAGACAGCTATTCCGGCAATAGAAGCTAAAGTTGATAATCTTCAAACCGAAATTAATACAGAAATAGAAAATATCAAACAAGAGATTTCTTATCTTAAGCAGTGCCAGCAACGACAAAAAAGGCATAATATAATAATCACTGGATTACAAGCAAGTAACAACCACGAAGTGGTATCAACGCTAATGAATATATTCACCTTCTTAGAATTATAGGTGAGGAAATATGATATCTTAGAAATAAGACCAGTGAGAAATAAAGACATGGTGATTATTAAATTCTTGTCAATTTTAATTAAAAATGATGTATTAAGGGCAAAGCGTAAATTGAACAACCATAAAATATTTATTTTAGTTGATCGTCAGCAGTCATTTATAGCAGTTGATCGTCCTCGCCGCCGCTTGGTATATTTGCCCTGAAGATGGCCTACATTGTAGGCCGAAATGTCATAAGTATACACTTATTAAGGTGTTTTTATTGATTGCACCCCCAACTATTTCTTTCTTACATAAAATATTTAAATTTTTTATAATTATTGGTAATTTTTTTGAGTTTTAAATATTTTTATTTTTAAAGAGAAAAGATAGGCCCTCAGCCGGGATATGAACCCGGAACCTTTGTCTCACCGTAACATCGCTCTACCAGTTGAGCTACCCAAGGCCGCCTGCTGGCAGAGGACAAATCTTTTCTCTCATATGATCCCATGTCATCGTGCTCTCGCCATTTTTGCGATGAATACACTAGAACGAAGTTCTTTGAACATTAATTTAATTTTAGGATCTTATTGATTTACGTCATATTACTATTTATAATTTTTTATAATTATTGGTCATTTTTTTGAGTTTTAAATATTTTTAATTTTTATAGAGTTCTAGTGTATTCATCACAAAAATGGCGAGAGCATGACGACATGGGATCATATGAGAGAAAAGATTTGTCCTCTGCTGGCAGGCGGTCTTGGGTAGCTCAACCGGTAGAGCAATGTCACGGTGAGACAAAGGTTCCGGGTTCAAATCCCGGCCGAGGGCCTATCCTTTTTCTTTATAAATAAAAATAAAATATTTAAGAATATAAAAATCAAAGAAGACTTTCCATTCGAAGTAAGAAAAATACGGAGAGGAATATATAGATTTATGTTACACGAAATTGAAAAAGGGCATAAAGTTATGATGAAATATGATAAATTATTGATTGACGGCACTTTATATACATTAGAAGAATTAAATAATAGGGAAACAAGAGATAGAGCTAAAAGACCAAGAAGTGAAGAATCCACTCCTGAAAATAAGGCCGAATCACCTCGAAAAAATGGAATAGAAGGTTCACATACAAAAAAAAAACTAATAAGAAAAAAAATTGTGGTCTCAACATAAGAAGCAGTAGTCTGGACCGATATTTTAAAAAGGGTACCAATGAGATTAGAAAAGTAACTAATACACAGGAGAAACAAATTGAAAATAAAAAAGATGAAAAAATTTTAGGATCTAATGAGATGGGCTCTGAACCGACTTCTTAGCAGCTAAGAGGCAACACAGTTATCAATACAGGATATGACCTTGGAAATTCGGATAGGAAAATAAACAAAAAGGAAAGCAATAAATTACTTAAGATAAAAACGTGGGATATAATCACCTATAATTGCAGAACATTGATGACAGATTCTCAACTAATCAAGTTAAAAACTGAACTGGAAGTTATGAACTGGACTCTCATTGGCCTGTCTGAAATGAGGAAATATGGTACTGGCTGTTTAGAGTACCAAGATGGCACCTCACTTTATTATAATGGCACAGTGAAAGGACAAGGAGGAACAGGATTCCTTATAAATAGGAATATGGAATTGGAAGTGCTGTCATTCAAAACATACACTCATCGGATCTCTAGGCTATTATTAAAGTTAAATAAAATCCAGAAAACAACTTTTAAATTAATACAAGTTTATGCTCCTACTACTGATCCTGAAGATAGTGAGGTTGAAGAATTTTATTCAAACTTACAAATAGCTATAGATGAAGGAAAATATAATCAACTAGTATTAATCGGAGATATTAATTAAAAAATTGGTAGGAGAGTTAAATCAAAATGCATTGGCAAATTCAGAATAGGAGAAATAAATAATAGAGGTGAAAGGCTTATTGAGTTTGTTGAAGCAAATGGTTTTTATATTTTTTATATAGAAATGGACATGGCAGAGTCCAGATGAAAAGACAAAAAATGAAATCGATTTTATAAGTACAAAAGACTTTGTTAATTTCTTCTGGTTTAGACCGTGTAGATAAATTTTTCGCCAACGTTTCGCCAACCATGCTGCTGACTTCCTCAGGGCTGAGATGAGAATACACGGTCTAAACTAGAAGAAATTAACAAAGTCTTTTGTAATAATAGAGCCGTGGAAACCTAAAAGAAGATTTTATAATTGTTAAAAATAGACAAACAGTGAACAATGTGGAAGTTTTAAGACACCCTGACATAGGCAGTGATCACAGACCAGTAGGTAGGGGCAATATTGAATACCAACTTCACCACATTAAAAACCAAAAAAGCAAATAGGAAGTCCGACAAACTTAAATCAGTGAACTTAATAAAATGGAAATTTGAGGACCACTTAAAATCAATTATGCCGATATTAAATCATGAAATGACACCTTCAATCCAAATTAAAGAAATGACAGGTTCGTTAAAAAAAGTACAGGAACAGTTTGTAGAGAATTCAATGATAAATGGAAATTGCCGAAACCTCCCAAGAAAGATAAGAAATCTTCTAGGTAAAAGAAGAAATTTGAAAAAAAAAAGGAACAAGATACAAGACAAATCAACAAATTAATTAGGAAAGAAATTGAGAACTGGTTAAGAGAAGAGAAGGTAGAAAAAATCGAGGGAGCTTTATAGGCGGGAGGAAAATTAAAAGAAGGAGGAATTGCTGCACCAAAAATTACTGTTATTTTAAATGAAAAAGGACAAGAATTACATGATAACTTGAAGATAATTAATAGAATAAAAGAATTATGAAAAACTATATTACGACAGAAGAAGTGATAAAAAGGGGAGTGGAATATAGAATGCTGGGACCCAAAAGAAGAAATTATGATCGAAGAAGTAATGAGTGTAATTGATAGCTGCAAGGAAGAAAAATCAGGAGGTGTTGACGGTCTGTCAATGGCACTTATAAAAGCTGGAGGACAGACTCTAGCGCACGCCCTCACTCACTTATATAATACTTGCCTCAAAAATGCATGCTTTCCTAAAGAATGGGAAAACGCAGAACTCATTATCCTTCCAAAGAAAGGAAATAAGAGAGATCTAAATAATTGTCGCCCATTAAGTTTGCTCTCAGTTGTGTACAAAATATTCTCAAAATTATACTTAGAAGAATAGAAGCCAAATTAGATATAGGACTCGAAAAACATCAAGTAGGCTTTAGGAAGAACTATTCTACTATAGACCATATTTTTGTGATCAAAGAACTTACAGCGAATGATTATAATCTATCAGTATGTCTTCTTTTTCTAGATTATGAAAAAGCATTCGATTCTCTAAAAACTGATTGCATTATTAATATGTTGAAGAAGAGGAACATCAGTCCAAGAATATGCAAGATGTTGGAAGACATGTATTCAAGATCCAACGCCAAATATAAATTAGGGAACAGAAATGAAAAAATAAAAATTTGCAAAGGGGTACGACAAGGTGATACCCTATTTCCTAAAATATTTCTATCAGTTCTCCATGATCTGATGCAAACTATGAATTGGCAGAACAAGGGAATAAAAATTCTTGGAGAATGGATGAACCATTTAGAGTTTGCGGATGATCAAGTACTAATCGGAAAATGCAAAGAAGAAATCCTAACCATGGCAAAACAACTGATAGCAGCAGGAGAAAACATAGGGCTCAAAATAAACTATAAGAAGTGTAAATATGTAACAGTAAAGGTTGACGGAGATTTAATAATAGGAGAGCATCTTATAGAGAAAGTAGAATCATTTCTATACCTCAGGCATCTTATTTCTATTGGAATAGAATAAGAATAGAAGAAATAAACAGGCAATATACTCAAGGATGGCGCGTACTCTACCAGTTAGGATATATATAGTTCATCTGTGAGCTTGGAGTCAAGAGGAAACTCTGGATGAGCACTGTACTTCCTGTCATGACCTACGGTTGCGAAACATGGATAATAGACAGGAAGATTAGCCACAAGTGGAGAGTAACAGTCAGAGGTATGGAGCTCGAAAACCAAACAAGTGGATTAGATCAAGGACTGATCTCCCAGATATTATGGAAAAAGTCCATTTAAGGAAGTGGACCTGGACCGGACATGTCATCAGAAGGAATGCAGTAACATGGACTAGGCAGCTTATGGATTGGTATGCAAGAGAACACGCAAGGAAGAGAGGACGTCCACCGACAGACTGGGACAAGGAGATGAAGAAGAGCTGTGGAGGGGCAGCCTGGAAGAGAGTAGCATTGGATAGGAGTGGAAACGGAATTGGGCAGGTACATTATTTAGTGTGGTTGCAAGAGTGACATATGAAATATGATAGAGTGATATATTATATATGAAATATGTTGGAGTGATATATGAAACAATCGAACTTAAAACCTTAACTAAAGGTTGAATTTGTTCATACATGAATAGGTTTAGAGTTTTTGTATATGTTTATTACATTTTATGAACAAATAAAGGTTATTATTATTATTATATCTTGTATAAAAATGCCTCACAATATTTTATTTTTATATTCCATCCTTGAATCGACAATCCCTTCACCCAGTTATCAGTCTGCAGTCAACAACTGGGCCTCCAGGTTGGGGGGGACAACAGCTCTGATACCCATACAGCACACTATGTACAACAAATTACATACACCTAGGGTTCTACCGAAATTACCGGTATGGGTACAGTATCGATACTTTTCCTTTCGATACCGATATTTTGGAATCGATACTTTTGTTCCGATATTTTATTGATATCGGTATGGAAAACTGAACATCAAAACAGTTGAATGACCTTTTTTTTTTGCTAATGCAAACAAACCCTATCTCAATAAAAATAATATATAATCTATATATAATATATATAATATAATATAAAATATATATAATATATAATCTATATATATATAGTAACACACATTCTTTTGATATTGTCAAAAATATAGAACGATATATTTCCTTTCCCTATATCTTTAATTATCAGGAAAAGTAATTAAAAGAAAAATAAATATATATGCATAGCAAAGGAAATTCATTCGATATTAGAAGAATAAGGAACTCTTTCGATATTCTCAAAATATCGAATGATCATTCTTATATTTCACAAATGGCTGTTATCTAAATTTTTTATTATGTTATGAACCCTATCTGTTCATATCAGGGACATTAATTAAAAGCAAAAAAAATAATATATATGCATAGCAAAGAAAAATTCTTTGGATACTAGAAGAACAGGGTACTCTTTCGATATTCTCAAAATTAGTATGCATATATATAATTTTTTTCTCTTAATTACTTTCCCTGATATGTACAGATAGGGTTCATAACATAATAAAAAATTTAGATATCAGCCATCTGTGAAATATCGGAATGATCATTCGATATTTTGAGAATATCGAAAGAGTACTCAGTTCTTCTAGTATCGAAAGAATTTCCTTTGCTATGCATATATATTATTTTTTTTCTTTTTACTAATTTCCCTGATGTGTACAGATAGTGTTCATTACATAATAAAAAATTTAGATATCAGCCATCTGTGAAATATCGGAATGATCATTCGATATTTTGAGAATATCGAAAGAGTATCCTGTTCTTCTAGTATCGAAAGCATATACATCTTTTTTTGACTTAATTACTCTCCCTGATATGTTCATAACATAATAAAAAATTTAGATATCAGCCCTCATTGAAATATCGCAAAATATTTTTAGAATATCGAAAGAGTACCCTGTTCTTCTGGTATCAAAAGAAATTTCTTTGCTATGCATATATATTATCTTTTTTCATTTAATTACTCTCCCTGATATGTACATAACATAATAAAAAATTTAGATATCAGCCATCTGTGAAATATCAGAATGATCATTCGATATTTTGAGAATATCGGAAGAGTACCCTGTTCTTCTAGTATCAAAAGAATTTCCTTTGCTATGCATATATATTATTTTTTTTCTTTTAACTAATGTATCCTGATATGTACAGATTGGGTTCATAACATAATAAAAAATTTAGATATCAGCCCTCATTGAAATATCGGAAAATATGTTTAGAATATCGAAAGAGTACCATATTATTCTAATAAAAAAATAAAATAAAAGGTCTTTCACTATTTGATTGATTATCCAATGTGTGATGTTTTCCTGGCAATGGAATGTTTGTAGCCATTTTACGAACCGTGCTTTTAAACGACTGAAAATCTTCCGATACCACGTGATATTGATATTTTTCTTTCGATATTATTGTAGTATCGATACTTTGTTCCGATATATTGCAAAGGGTATCGATATTTATGGGCATCGGTAGAACCCTACACCCCACACTTCCTTAAGTAGGGGAGCAAGTCTGAAGGCTCTAAGGTGGCAGTCCCACCACAAGATTAAGTTATTGAAGGCCAATAACCGCCTCCCCAAAACATAAATCATTATGGAACCTCGAAGAAGAATATCCGGACACCTCCAACGTATATCCAAGGTACAACATAAGGACTGTCTTATGAACTTCAAATCGGATTTTGGAATGCTCTAACACTTTTTAGAGCTGGAGCTCTCCAGGCACTCTTAGACCAGTTAGACCATGATAGAGTTGATATTGCTGCAATATAAGAAGTATGGTGGACTGCCCAAGGCTCTCGAACTACAGCCTCCTGAGTATCCAAGCGCCGACAGATATGGCTGAAGATGTTGACAAAGAGGAATTCTATGACTAGCATGAAACAGTTTTTAGTCAGTGCCCCAAATATGACATTAAAATTATTGCTGGTGATATGAATGCAAAGGTAGGTAAGGAAAGGATTTATTCTCTAGCCATAGGTCAGCATAGCTTGCATGAACATAGCCACATCACACATGACCTGATCATTGGAAGTACTATAGACCCTCATAAAAACATTCAAAAGGGTATGTTTTTGACAATCTAAAGGACCTGTAGATTGTCAGATGGAATAGCGGTAAATTAGATTGACCACATTCTGATCATTTCCAGGAACAAATCTAATCTGCTGGAGGTGAGATCCTGTAGGGAAGCTAATGCGGACTCTGACCGTTATCTAGTTATTCCACGCCATAGGGATAGGGCCTCATTGGTAAGGAATATAAAAAGATGAAAAACAAAGAGATATAACATCCTGACGCTTAAAGATGTAGGATTCCGTTTGTTATACGTGGTTGACCTAGAACACAGAATATTCACACTAGAAATACCAGAAGATAGTTGTATTGATGAAAAGTGGACTCGGTAATGTATGTCAATTCAAAAAACAGCTGAAGAAATACTGGGACAGGAACAGAAATAAACTTGAACTTATTGGTATGACGAGCAATGTGTGGATGCTACCAAAGAAAAAATAAAGCATGCAGAGCCATGCCACAGAGGTGTACACGTGGAGTCATACAGGAATACCGCCAGGAGCGACGGGATGAAAAGGTCCGATTTTGCAAAAGAAAGAGGCAATGGGAAAATGAAATGGCAATGGGAAAATGAAATGCTGAAAGAGCTTGAGAGATTAAGAACCATAGAGGAGAGCCGGAAGTTCTACCAAAAGCTTAATGAGGATAGAAAAGACTTTCAGCCCAAGTCAAGCACCTGCAATGATAAAAATGGAATGCTCCTAAATGAAAAGTCGCAAGTACTTGCAAGATGGAGGCAACATTTTAACAACCAGCTTTTTGGTGGCCAACACACTGATGAGACAGGTGACCATTTGATACCACGCTCTACAGAAGATGAGATTGAACCTCCTGAAGAAGAAGAAATATCGAACCTTAAAAACAATAAGGTGTCTAGTTACGATAGTCTGCCCTCGGAGTTCTACAAGTTCGGTGGTGAGAAAGCTCCTCAGGAAAGCTATCCAGGACCTGGTAATTGATATATGGATAAGGAAGTAATGCCGAGGGCCTGGCACAAGACTGTCATCAGTCCTATACACAAGAAGGGAAGATGGCTAAAGTACCATAATTATAGGGGTATTTCCTTTCCCCCGTGTGCCTACAATATATATTCTGACATTCTCTTTTGGAGGCTGAGACTCTATGCAGAATGAGAGCTCGGTTCATATCAGAGCGGTTTCTGGGGAGGCAAATCTAGCTCGAATCAAATATTCTCTCTAAGGCTGATTCTTGAGAAAGGCAGAGAATATCATATACAAACATATCATCTGCTTGTAGATTTCAAAGCAGATTATTATTGTCTCAATAGACGGCCCTATGCACTATATAATCTCAACGTTCCAAGAAAGTTCATCCAACTTACAGAACTGATGATGACTGGCATTGAATACATGGTGGGTATCCAAGGAAGACTCACAAAGCAGTTTGTTTTAAGAAGAGGGGTGAGACTAGGTGATGCCTGTTCGTTAATCTTGCACTGGAACGGGTGGTAAGGGAATACGGGAGTACATTGGCACTATCTTCAACTGATCCTTGCATATGCTGATGACAGACTTTGTGGGAAGATCCTATCAGGCAATCAAAGATGCAATCATGACCCTAGAGTACCCAGCAAGAAGATTGGTCTTGGAAGCTAATGAAGAAAAGACCGAATTCATGATATCAGGTCAGAGTGTCAAAAAGGAAGAATCACCATATGAATGTGCAGTTTCGAAAAGGTCGAAGAATTTGTCAATCTCGGCTGACAGTGTGACGTGAACAACGACATGGCAGCTGAGATAAGAAGGAGAATAGTACTTTCAAACAGAAGTTTCCTTGGGTTAAGACACCTTTTCAGAAATCATCATCTCACGTCGAGTACAAAGATAAGCATAGGGAGGCTTAGATGGCAGGACACGTCACCAGGATAAACAATGAAAGCATTCCAAAAAATATTATTATCGAACACCTACAATTTATACTATAATTTATAATTTATACCTATGCCTACAATTTCTGCATGAATTAGATTGAAGCTGCATAGGATATAGAGGGATATTGAAATCTGCTTAAGGAGGCTCTGACTCAATAACTGGGTTGTTGCTCCACTAAGATCCTTTTCTATTATAATAACTGTTATATAAATAATATTGTAAAGTTGTGATCAGGAAGTCATAGATCATATGTTGGTATAAAATTAATAGAGAAGCGGTGAAGGTTACAAAAATATATTGTGTGCTTAAACTTGAACTGCATTTCTTGTGTTAAATTATTATTCATAAAACAATAACATAATCTAAATTTTAGTAATTTAATAATTACCTTAATTTCCCTAATCTCTTCTAACAAAATTTTATTTTTTTGCTTTAAAGAAGTTAATTCAACTACTAAAGTTTGTGATGAAGAATACTTTTCTTTCTCTATACTAATTTGTTTTGTAAGTTCTTCTGAAACAAAGATTGTATGACCTTAATAATTCATTTTCTCTTAAAATATACCAATTCCAATAATCAATTAGATTGATTAAAACCAATAAATATTACTATTTATGGAATCAACAAAGAAAAAATATTCACTTTATTTCATTTTTTTTTTCATCAGATTTGTGAATTGAGTTTAATATCCCCAACATTTTTCTGTTGAATTATATTCATTTATAAGTATTTTTTATTTAAATTTATGGTGTAAGCTTTTCAAGTCAATAAATGGTTCTTTTTTAATAAAATAATATAAATGAGTAGAAACTTAATCACTAATAATGAGAATGCAATTGGAGACATCTAAAAAGCAAAGCTTTAAGTATCTCCAATTCAGGCATTATCAGGACATATAACAAAACAAAGTTCACATTTATGAAGAATATATACAGCACATCTCACATCAACAGTCCCAACAGACTCCAAGGTGTTCAATGAGTGTTTGATTAAAAATCATGGAGAGAAATTGCTGTTTCTTATTGATGAGTCTGTTAAGAATTTTTTTCCGCTTTCCATTTTGATATAAATACTATCAAAATGAAATGCGGTACAAAATGTATTGTTTTAATCTATTAAATGTCTCTTTTTTTTCTTTTTCTTTTTTGAATGTCTAGGTGTGAAATTGAGGCCTGAATCGGTGAAATGTTGACTGGTTAGTTGTTTTTTTCCAGTGCTTTAGAGACTTAAGGCTTTGTTATTGGATTTCTCCTATTGCATTCTAATTTTTAATTTAAAAACTAGGCAAATTTGATTTTTAGATACTCTTAAGAATAATCATATGTATTTATATTTTGATGCACATTTATTTTCACAAAAAACGATAATTTTAATATCAAACCTAATTCAGTTTGTAATTCATCTAACTCCTTTCTTAAATTGGCTGTCTCCTTATCGGCTGAATCTGCATGGAGTGAAAGAGCTGCATTTTGTAGTGTGAGACGTTTTATTAATATCTTTAGACGAATAATATCTATATTATCTGAAACTTTTGCCACTTCACTATTAGTTTCATTTTGATTTTTATCATCTCCAATAAAACCAAAATCTTCCTCCTAAAAAATAAATGAAAATTAAATTGTACATCAATTATATTCAATTTTTAATAATACTTTTCTAGTTCTACCACTCAAGTAAGAAAAAAGTCATTAAGGTTCAGTAGATTTATTTCAGAATTTAGATATTGGATAAAGATAGTAAAAGCTAAATAGTCTTGGTTTTATTTCTAAAGATTTTCATCAATAAAAACAAGTAAATTCGTATATGAGTATTAAGTTAAATTTGTAAGGTTTCTAACCAGAAAAGAGTATTATTATTATTTCTTACTCAAAGCGTTTTTATAAAACTTTTTGTAAACTAAACCAGAAACAATCAATTTGAAATTGGAAAATGCTCAGGCATAATGGTTCAAATTTAGTTTAAAACTTTTATATAATGCTTTTTTGGACATTCTATCCCTGAATAATATCCTTCCATTTCAATTCTTAATAAAATAATCAAGGAAATATTTTGTTTTAATAAGATAAAGTATTAATCTCAAAAAAGTATTACATAAAAATATTTTGAAGTCTCTATAAGGTCAAAATATTTAAAGTATAGAAAAAGCACAGCCTTTCTTTACTTTTCAATGCATAAATAAGAGAATATAATTTGATGAAATATTGATTTGTGAAGTAATGAACATATTGTTATAAACAAGATTTGTATGAACAACTTGTCTTTAAAAGTTTAAAACGCTTTATATGGCGCTAAGCAACAATAAACATTTCAATAAAAAACTATGTTGAAAAAAATGTTTAAAAAGGTTTTTACCTCTTCTTGAAAATTATCTTGAATAGTTTTTTTTCCATCTCTATAATCCAAAGCAGCATCTCTGATTTTAGGATTAGCAAGCTCATTTGTATGTTTATTTATTGAATTTTTCCTTTGGATAGAAATATATTTTGTAATGTTTATAACAAAGGTGACCATTCTTACTAATAGGGAAATATTAATAATGGTATCCATAAAATAATAAAAAAAATTAAATATTAGATAACTGCCAATGTTTTAACAATTTTATCTCACTGGATACAAGTTTTAAATCCAAGTAAAGAATAATAATAAAATCTTTATATCGGCAACTTTATGACTATTAACTCATTTCAATTATGAGCTCACATTTGAACAGGATCTTAAAACTATGACAATAAGGAACCAGAATAGATAAACATTAAATATATAAAATTACGATAAAATGGTGCTATAACAACATTTTTGTATTTTACTACTTTCTAATATAACTTTGGAACTGCACTTGCTATGAAAAAGAGTACTGCAAAATGTATCATAATTTCAAACAGATTGAAAAGTTAAAAAAAAGAGAGAATGAAAGATTTAAAAAAAATATTAACTATTAGGCTATAGCTTTGTTGAACATCTAATTAACAAGCTCTATCAAATTTAATTGTATTATATTAATAATTTCATTAAAACATAAAAAAATATCTTACATAAATGACTGTGCATATTATGTTTTAAAGTAAAAAGCAGATGTATTGTTACAACATTACTAATGTAAAAGACATGTTAAAATATCTAAGGAAGAACTCTTGATTAACTATACCAGTCTCAGCTGAACATGTGATGACAATTTCTGTAAACTTTGAATTTTTCATTATTGTTGATGGATTATTAGTTTTTCAGTTCTCTGTTTAGAAATGGTTATTTCTTTAAATGTGCTCTTTATTATGCTAATAAATAAAGAGTGAAATTATTTTAATCTAAGTATTCTTTTATAAAGCATCAAGTACTTCTGCATAAAAGTACTGCTATCTTTGAAGTTTAAATCAAAGTTATATACTCACACTGTATTTACAAATGAATTACTATTTGGAAGTCAACTCTCCCTGCAATAAAAACTAATTTATATATATATATATATATATATATATATATATATATATATATATATATATATATTTTTTAAAAGCATAGTAACTGGGAATATAGGTTTCAGTTGACATTGGTAGGATTAGTTAGATATCATACTTGAAATTAACAGTTATACTCATCTGATTGTAAATAAACACAACCGACTTAAGAGGCACTGACATTTTTTCTTTAAAAAGTCATGTTTGTTAAATTTTATTAAGATATACAAAACTGCATTAGAATTCTATTTAATTCTTTATTTTATTTCTTAAACTTACACATCTGGACTAAATATATATGGATGAACGTTCTGTGTTTTGCTTCTAAAACATTTATGAACCTCTGTGTGGAATCGACTATGATTAAGAAGTTGATGAGTCAGCACTGACACCTATTACATACATAAGTAATTTAATTAAACATGAAAGTGGACTTGCTAACATTAATTATTAACAGACATATAATTATATTGAAGTTAACTCTTATTGAAATCAGCTCTCATATGATTAAAGTATAAAAAAATTTATAAGTAGGAGCTATACAAAATGAAAATGATGTTTTCCTTATTTTTCATTTAAAAATGAACTAAAACTGAAATACTAATTGTTTAATTTTTGTAACATTGTGCAATGCAAGCCTGGAGTAGGAGAGGAAATTCCATAATGCAGAATAACCAATTGACTAAATAACCAGGCTTAATGTTTTTATTTGTTTTTTTATCAAATATTCAGACAATCTTATATGATGTTAAAAAATAACAATAATTAGTTAACTGTATTGTTTTTGAACTAATTTAAAGAAAATTAATTAATTTAAACTTATTTCTAGGTAAAAAAGATGCATAATTATGATGTTTTATCCATCTAGTAAGACTTAGACATCAATATATGAAGATTATTCTGCTATTGTATATAAAAACCTTCAATTCTCTTGAATTGAATCATTATCCTTACATATATGATATTTTACCTTTTCATTAAGTAATTGGACGTATAATTGAAGATTTTTTTCTTTTTCATTATTTGGAGCTGGAGGTCTCAACAGACTTTTACAGTTTAATACACTTAATACTTCAAAAAGCTGACAACGCAACCTGAAAACAAGCAAGGTATCTAATCAAACTTTGTTTAAAAAAACTTTGACAGCTAACTTAAATCTCAACACTTCTACTATTTGTATTTTTATTTATTAGTAAATAAATATACAAATAAATAAACGCTAAAGAGCTTAATGTGACAGAGAGAAATGACATGGAATATCAAGAGAGGATGGAGTGCGAAGAAGACGAGGTAGATGAAGAGGTACCTCCCGATAGGGAAGAAATTAAGGAGATAATCATGAATCTCAAAAATAACAAATCCCCAGATCCAGACAATATAAATTCAGAAATAATAAAGTATGCCGAAGAGAACCTATGGGAAGAAATTTACCAGATAATATGGGAGTGCTGGATGGAAGAGAAGATGCCCCGTGAGTGGTCAGAATCAGTCATCTGTCCAATATACAAGAAAGGCTGTAAGCAAGATTGTAGCAACTATCGCCCAATATCATTGCTTAGTACAGGGTATTAAGTTCTATCTATAGCCTTGTGCAGAAGAGTGAATGAGTGGGCGGAAAGAATCCTGGGAGAGTACCAATGTGGTTTTAGGCCAGGGAGGTCAACAGTGGACCACTTGTTCTCCGTACGACAAATGCTGGAGAAGTCCTATGAATTCAACGTGGATCTCCATCACTTATTCATTGATTTTCGTCAGACATATGATAGTGTGGAGAGGAATGAAATGTACAAAGGACTGAACAATCTGGGACTGCCGTCAAAATTAATTAGGCTCGTAAGAATGACTCTGAAAGATACTAGGAGTAGAGTAAAGATCCAGGGAAAGTTTTCAGAAGAATTCAAGGTAAATAAGGGACTAAGACAAGGAGATCCTCTCTCGCCTGTGATATTCAACCTGATTCTGGAAGTAGCAATCAATGTATAAAGACGAGCCCAAATGGCACAATTTACAGTAGATTGACGCAGCATCTAGCATATGCCGACGATGTGCTTATATCGGCCAGAACAATGTCAGCTTTATAGGGGGCATTGCAAGAATTTGTGGGGGCAGCAAGGAGACTTGGCCTCATTGTAAGTAATTCCAAAACAAAATACATGATAATGACGAGAAGCGGGACATATAGGAATGGACCAGTAAAGATCGGTGACCGGGAATTCCCTGGATGCGAGTCCTTCAGATACCTGGGAGGGATGTTGTCAAGAAATAACGACATGACAATGGAAGTCAAGGCAAGAATTACAGCGGGCAACAAGTGTTTTTATGCTCTACGGGAGGTCTTGAAATTTAGGAATCTATCCCGGAAAAGTAAAATATTAATTTACAAGACAGTCATACGCCCCGTTGTGACATACTGCAGCGAGACATGGGTCCTAACAAAAGCAGCCAAAGATTCCCTCAGAATTTGGGAAAGAAGAATATTAAGAACAATATATGGCCCTATTAACGATGGCGAGCAATTCAGAATGAGAAGCAATGCAGAACTGATGGAATTGCTAGCGGAGCCAGACTTAGTCACAGTCATTAGAAAGAGAAGGCTTGGCTGGTTGGGTCATGTTGAACGCATGGATCCGAAGAGACTTCCTCGAAAAATGGTGTGCGATAATCCGGGAGGAAGGAGAAAATGCGGGAGACCCCGATTGAGATGGATGGAAGATGTGGAAGAGGATCTGCGTAAGATGGGAGTGCGGAGATAGAGGAGATTTGCTTCGGATAGAGCGGAGTGGAGCTGGCTGTTGGAGGAGGCCCAGGTCCTGCAAGGACTGTAGCACCAGTCTGTGAGTGAGTGAGTAAAAATATTAATTTTAAATCATTATTAAAATGTTTCAATAATTAAAAAAAAGAAAATGTTTAATGTAAACCAGCTTCCATAATCCCAAATTAATATTATTATATTGATATTATTATAAGTAATATTATTAATAATAAAAAATTGAATAATCAATAATAAATAAAATCCAGTATTACTTTCAAAATAAATTGTTTATAATATAGAGCATTATTGCATCCAAAATTAGTATTAATTGCAAACAAAAATCAACCATTAATTCAAATAACAGTGAGAAACAGTTAATATAAGTGCTATAATTAAACAAATAAAAATTTTATGATTACCGGTTCGTTTCTGTATACTGTTTATCAATTTCTTTCTTTAATTGTAAATTTTCCCTTTGTAAAATTAGATATCTGTTTTCCAGTTCACTCCTTTTCAATTTTGATAGGACTTGAAATTTAATTGCTGTAACATTTCAATACATAAGCAAAAGATTGAATTCAAAATGAATAAGTTCTATCTTAATAGGTGTAGTTAAATTGAATAAAAAAATAAGGAAATGTTCAATAACAATGTAATGAAAAATTTATACAAACTGTAAAATACCATTTTTGGTTAAATTTATAATTAATCAGAAACAAAATATTAAGAATATTTCCATAAAAGGTGATTTCAAGAATTTGTATGCATTTATTGTAAACAACTAATTGTTTTTACAAAAGGCTTCAGTGGTTACTTCTGGTTTAGACCCTGTAGCTAAATTTTCCGCCAACGTTTCGCCAGACATACTGCTGACTTCCTCAAGGCTTGGTTGAGACCGCTATTTGAATTAATGTTTAAACCAAGCCTTGAGGAAGCCAGCAGCATATCTGCATATCTGGTGAAACGTTAGCTACACGGTCTAAACCAGAAGAAACCACTGAAGCCTTTTGTAAAAATAGTGGCCGTGGAAACTTAAAAGAGTATTTAACTTATTGTTTTTTTTACAATGAAATACACTGTTTTTACACAAATAACTGTGAAAAAAAAAACAGTCTAAGAAAAAATGAATATTATTTATACTCAAGTTTCTTTTATATCTCTAATTTTTATTTAGGCTTGATGAACATAAACAAAGTTAATTTTTCACTTTAATTTGTGTAGACTATTGTATAATATTTACAGAAAAACATAAATGTAACTCCTACCTTTATTGTCAGTCATTAGTTTAGATTGTTGAAATAAAATTTATGTTTTGACAGTTGTTCCCATGGTGACTGAGCCATAGGATAGTAATAGAAATAGGAACTTTTTAGCAAAGAGGTCATAAAAGATTTCTAAAAAGTAATAAGGTGTATTTATATACTTTTGTTTGAGATAAAAATGTAAAACTGCTCTCATTCAAATGCCAGAACTAGGTAAGTATTCTAGAATATATTAATATTATGCTTATTATCATTCAGGAATTCTTTACTCACCCCAACTTTACAAGTCTAACCCCATCCTCAGGATGTTCTGACTTCATGTATATGAATCTGATGCAAGCTCAGAAATTCCACATTGTAATACCTTATATATTAATTTATTTATTCTCTATAATTCGTTGATATCCTGCCATGATTCGTACTTTAATTTATTTCATTTTTATTTTTTTGGGACTTTTTAAATACTTTATGATTTGTATTTTTATGTAGCCTTCTGAGTAGATTATGTTTCTTTTTCTGATCACGTTAGTTATTCTAATGGGACTTAGTGCCAGGATAAAGTTTCTTTTCTATTCTATTCTACATTCTCCAGTGAATTAGTTCTTTTTCAGACTCACAATGCTACACAGTATCTTATTTTTAAATACTGAAGACGCTATTCATCCTTCAAATAAAATTACCACGTTTCACACCACAGTCAAGTAATGTCGAGAACAAAAAATATCTAGCGTTTTCTATATTTAACCACGCCTTTATTTTCATATGGAATTTAGTTTTCTTTTTCTAGACATAGACTTGAAGTACTTCTCGACATTTTCAAACTTGCTGATAATATATAGTTGTCAATATCAGCAAATTCACCACAGTTTCTGCTACTTCGTCTAAACCAAAGTATAAGTATATAAAACAAATATTATCCTTATTTACTTCGAGCCCTACTTCATTTCTCATTTTCTTCAACATTGTGGTATTTAGATTTATTGTTTTCGCGTATTCTCTTAACAGTAACTCAAATTATTCGCAAAACCACGCACTGATATTTTACTAAAGAGATTCAAAAATTTCCGATGAGCATCTTCTTCATAATGACAAAATCCAGTGTTATCCACTGTATTAAATAGTACAGGTGAAAGTGAAAGACCTTGTTTTAAAACCTGATCAAACTAAAACAGAATTTCCAATTCTAAAATCATGGTAGTTTATCGTAGAGTCTAATAATAAACTCTTGTTTATTATTACCTTTGCATTTGATTTTATCACCATTATTTTTGGTAGATGGATTTATCCTTATCAAATTAATTTTAAAGCTGCGCCTCTGAAACAAAGCCGACATACATTCCCTAAAAAACTCTACGTCGCTCAATTCAGATCTATCTTAATGAGAAATCCATTATTTACATTATAATTACCGCTTCATCTGCAGGGTGTTTCAGGATTATATAACCAAACTGAAAATTTATACTGGAAAAGAAAAAAACTTTTCGAAAGAAAAATACTTCGCCGTATATTTGTTGCCAAGAAAGTTGGTGAGGATTGGAGCCAGAGATATTTAACAGCTGTATAATCAAGAGGATATAATAAAGCATATAAAGTTGGGAAGACTGCGAAAAAGTTAGGAAAATGTAGAACAAAAAATTTAATCTATTAATAGGATTCTTTAAAATTACCTATTACATACAAGTTAATACATATCGAGTCCTCAGAAGCTGGAAGCCATTTTAATAATTCTATGTGTCTAAAAATATTTTTATTTTTTTTAAAATGTATTTATTGAAATTTACAGCTGTATACAGAATACATAAAGTAAATATAATGATAGATAAATCATGTCCAGAGAAAAGGCAAGTAGAGAAACTACCCAGTGGTAGTACTCAATAAAAAGTTCAATTTAGAAGGTCACGAGGCCATCTTCTTTTCAGACGCCTCAGGAGGATTATCAGGAATTTAAGAGGTTACGAGGTTTGAGTGGAAATGAAGTTTGTCATGAAAAGATTGATATCGGATTCGAGCCAAATCAGCAACAAACAGGGCATTAAGGTCATTATGGATTCGTAACAAAGTAAGGAGCATTGAGGATTCTACGAAGGATTTTGGATTGTAAGGATTGAATAAGAGAGGAATTTGATGGCTTAGTGGAGCCCCAAAGCTCTATTCCGCAAGTCCAGATGGGTCTAATGATTGTCATGTATATGAGTATTTTGTAATTAATCGGGAGCTTATAGGGTTTGTCTAGAAAATGTTGAAGTAGCCTGAAACAGCGAGCTGTTTCTTGTCGTTTCAGTCTAGTATGAGGATTCCAAGTTAAGCGTTTGTCAAGGTGTAGTCCTAAGTACAGGATCTCTTCTACAGGAATCAGTGGGATGTTATTAAACGATACAGGAGGACAGGAAGTCGTTGTTTTACGACGGAGGGTAAAGGTGATTTGATGAGATTTGTGGGAATTTATTTTAAATCCTCCATTTTTTACACCAATTTTCAAGATCAGTGATATGGGATTGAAGACCAAGGGATGATACAACTGGATCAGTGGTGACAGATAATAGACATGTATCATCTGCATACGTGGTAAGGAGAGTATTAGGATGAGTTGGGATGTCAGCTGTATAAACTGTGTAGAGAATCGGGCTGAGGATACTGCCTTGAGGAACACCAGCAGATTGAGGAAAGAGGGATGAGTAGACATTATTATGATTTACTGTGAATGACCTGTAGGAGGATTGGATAATGAAAAAGTAGTAGGAGGTAGGAATTTACGGAGTTTGTATAGCATCCCGGGATGCCAGACTAGGTCGAAAGGCTGTTCAACATCAAGGAAGACCGCTGGACAATAAAATCCGCGTTCCAAAGTTAAGGAAACAACCACAACCACACGATGACATTGCTGGAGAGTGGAGTGGGATGTTCTGAATCCAAACTGGTGATCTGGGATAATGTGATTTGAGTAGTTATATTTAGGGGTTTGTGCAAATGTGCAGTAGTTCAATCTCTCACTAGGGTGAGGGGAAAGGCGAGGGGGGTGTCCTTGAGCTGTTGGAGCTGTGAGACTGCCCCATTTGGCAACGTCGCAAGGAATGTTGTAGATTTGGCAACATCGCATTGTTTAAATTTGATCGGTTTGTTTACATTTGAGCAGTAGTAGGACACCCCTACTACTTGGGCATTGACCTCGTCAGAGTCATCGCGGGGCCATCTTTGTTTATATTTGAGCTGTAGATCGTAAAAATGACCTTGTGACGGGGACATTGACATGACATGGGCATGATACCTCCTATTCCTAGTATGCCTAGCTCATCAGTTCATACTGCCTTTATAAGCGTTCCCTCTTCAGCCACTGGCACTTCGTCACTCTGTCTTGCCTACGTGTTATGCTGTCCGCTGTCGCTAGTCACTGCTTAAACGTAAGTTGTTATAACTACTTGTTTTAACTAATCTTAACATTATGATAACAATCTGATTGTTATAAACACTGCAAATGACTAATTTGAATAGATTAAACGGTCTTACAGCCTATAAGACAATAGGAGAATTAGAAGAGGGAGCGGAATATAAAATACTTAAAATGAAGTTAAAAAATACTGAATACGGCCAATCACTGCAGGCCATCATAGAGGGAGAGGAAGGAGAACTCATCCGAACCTTTCTTCCAAAAAGGTACCGCGAATGTTTCACCGACGAGGAGATAGAGCAGTATGATGGTGAGTTTTCATATCATTAATTGTTATTGCGATCAATGTTATTAATACTTAATTTTCAGAATAAAAAAATAAGATTTTTTTATTTTTAGGATTATTGAAGATGAAATACGGAGGGAAGTGCAAAAATACATACATCATAAGTTTTAGTAAATAAGAAAAGCGAAGCAAACAGGTTGGAGCCTGAGGTATGAGGATGATCGTCTATCTACATTTGTTGGATGGTCTTCATCAGTGAGTGCCGTTAAGCTTGCATCAGCATGATTTTATTATTTGAAAACATCAGACCGAACAAGGTGTCCTTTTTGTGGAGTAATATTACATAAATGGATGGTACATGATGACCCTTTTGTAGATCACAAGAAATGGTCTAAATATTGTCCGTTTATCGAATACTTGGAACAACTAGAGAAGCTACCATTAATAATAATAGATGAAGTTGATAATAAAAAAGAACAGGAAAACAGCTGTGGATGCTGCTAGCATGCGTAAGAGGTTTAAACGTTTCAACGTTCAACAACTTTCTCATTTAAAAAACCAAATAGTTTTATATGAAATAAAAAGAAACGAAATAAATCAACTAGTAAAAAGAATAAAAAACTTCATCTATCCCCACCTCTCTGTTAAATCTTATAGTCTCAACGTTGAAGCCTTGCAAGATGGAGGGACCACGACGATTGGAACTAGTGACTGATTACCCCATGACTAATAGCAAACTAGTCCGCGTCGGTCTTAGTGATTTTGTCCCCACTGTCGCTGTCATCGATAAGAAAAATACAGTGTATATGGATACAAAAGAATGGAAATTCATCGTCGACCAAGTTCCAAGGAGGTTGTCTCTTTTGCAAAGGAGACCCAAGAAAGTGGAGGTTGAAGACCGAGTAGGATGTGAAAATGTATATTGCATATTTTCCAAGAGAGGGAGGAACAGAGTAATGAAAATAGAACAGGTTGTTCTTTGTTTCGCAATGTTTAACCAGAGTCCATCAACCCTTCTGCTGAATACACCTTCGGCATGTTTTAACAAAAATGATGTGACAAAGCTTTGTAGAGACATTAAAAAAATCAACGACTTGGTAACCAAGATGGCTGAACTCTATAAGAAAAATGAAGAATGTCAACTCATCGAACCTGTGGATTGTGTTCCGATTGATTTTGGCATCAATACTAATACCTTCTTTTATAACCTTAAAGAAATCAATAATATATGTAATAATAATTAAAAAACCAGTTGTTATTGTACTGATATGTAAAAATATATAATTGTTTTCTATATTTCGTTGCATTTACTTTTATCCCAACACCATCTCTATAATTAAAATAAAATAAAAAAAGGAATAATACATTTTTTTTAAATATGCATTGTTTTATTTTTATCAATAAAATAATGTGAAAATAACAAAACAAATTTCAAAAATACATATAGTACAATTAATTATAAGTAGAGTCTTCATCAATATAGGAAAGTCTTCGTTTCTGGATAAATTCCTCATCATTTTGCCATTCCTCAGGCAAGTTGTCCCAGATATAATTCAATGTACAGTCCAGAACGTACAAAAGCAACGAGCGAGGTAAAGTTCTCAATTCTTCAGTAGTTAAAGTTTCTATGCCTTCCTCTCCCAAGTGACGGATTATCGCCTTCATTCTGTCCATTATCCAAGTGATGATGTCAGATCCTTCCATTCCTTTTATAAATAATACTCCTCCTCAAACCACAATCACTGAGGATGACTCTTCCGATGGTACTTGAGAGGGTTGATTAGTGATTTGGAGTCATAGACCAGTCCGCAGTATACACATTTAACATTATCCTTGACTCCGCGTATAAATCCTGCAAACGACAGCAGATGATGAGGCGAGTCGATGTTTCTAAATGATTGCTTACGTACCTCTTCTTTTTTGAAATTTATAGCCTCAGAATTTTTTCTGATCCATGTAGCCAATCGATGGGCTTGATTTAATGAGCAAACAAAGGAAGTGTTCAAATGAAAATCACATGCAGTCTTATCATTTTCTAAAATTTTCAAGTTTGGACAGCCGAAATCATGAAGATCATATTCTGGTTTATCGATAAGTTCTTCTATGAAATGACACTTTTCCCCTCCTTTTCCCCATAATGTGTCAAAGTCTTTCGTGATGGATAGTAAGAAATATTTCATATCCTCATATCGTACATTACCATAGTTCCATTCCAGTACGTGAATATGTTTCTTTACCCAAAGATTTGTTTTCGACTCTCCCACTTTCCCAACATCTCGAGGTGGTTTGAAAAACCAATGCCATGATGAACCATGGCTGATGGAGATTACAGATAATTCTTTAACGATCAATGAGTTAGAAGCCGAGCGATAGCCCTGAAAATCGATGACCGCCGAATGCATTATATGCCTGTGTCAATGTCCTACGGTGAACTGATATTTTTGCAGTCGACTTAATCTCTATATATAGATGTATGTGATGTTTCAGTACATTTTACGGACCAAACCGGTTCCCACCTCATATTCTACAATTTTATCGTGAAGAATAAGGCAGTACGCCTTAGTATTTGGCGGAAAGTTCTCACTCGCCTCTGGTGATATCTAATATCTCTAAAACACGAATATCAATAGTCGTACTTTTTATTGCCTCGGATTGTTTAGAACAATCTATGACGACTAAAGGCGCGAAAGTCTCAAAATCGGATCGTGACAACAGAGGTTGCGAATGTCTATTACCATAATAACTTCTTTGAAACTCGTTATACATTTCATAGAGGAGAGCCACTTTTCCTTGTGCAAAATCTAGATTCAAATCGTCATAAGGAAATTGTTCGCTATTCAGATAGAGTTTCAAATTTTTCAATTTGCAACTATCAAACTGACTGCTCTCAAACTTCTGGTTCGATCAGTCTGGAATGCGATAATAACATACCGCGGCTTTTCTAAATTTGTCGATGTTTTGAAAGTCCAATTTTCTTGCTGTGATGTTGGTAGATTAGGGTATTCGTAATGATCCCATGATCTGAATGGAATAGAAATGACCTTGTTTTTATCTACCATTTTTAACAACTTTAGACGTTCTTGATCAGAAACACGAACATTAGGCATCCTCCAAACCACTTTATCCAATTCTATTTGTACATCATCACTACCCTTTACACAGTTTAAGTCAGTACTCGATCTGATCAAAACGAGTTCTTGCTTAAGATTAGTTAAAATTTTTCGATAGGCCTCACATATCCCTAAGGGAGTATCCAATGGCAGACACACGCTAAAAAAAAACATTTTCATCTATTGAAATTGTTTTATCGACACCTGGGATTATCCACCCCGCATTTTCTAGTCCTTTGACTTGATTGGGTGAAAACGATGTATGACCTTTAAGCGTTGTAGTTATTCCAGGATTTCTCACTCTATCGACTTCAATACCATTCAATTCATATCTTATCTCATCAAACAAAAACGCAAACGCATTATTAGTGAATTTTGAAGTTGTTCCATCAGTCCCATCCTTTTTTGAAATTCGTCCTTCAAGATAAACATAACTTAATGAAGGAAACGTGTAGACATCTTGTTGATGGATTGGTATTCTGATTTCGTCGGACGTGTTAAAGTTGTTCCCCGCATACGGCTGATGCGAATGATACTGGAATTGTGTAAGGGAATCATCAAATATTATATCTGATGTAACGTTTAGTATGCTATTCATTTTTTCTTATTTTTTTAATCGAAACCCGCACTGTTTCAAAAAGTTAGCGTTTGCAGTTGTTAACTGTCTCGTCGATTTAGGATTACTAATTCTTAACATGACTTGCTCTCTCCTTTTATAACGAGCTACACTATTATTCTGCACACCATCCAAAGTAAAATCAATCCCCATTTTTCTTCAAATGTATTCTCAATGTAACAGTTTCCCCCTAAAGTCAATAAGTTCTCCGTCTTGATCCACTAACCGAACGGTAATATTGTCAACAGTCCTCACGTTAGTAGGAAAGTAAATGACAGGATTCGGGGTTTCTATTATTTTATACCCTGGTTCTACAGCCGGAAAGAATTGATGTATGCTATGATCCGGATCCCTATTCACATAAGACCCTGATGCGATGTTACAAGGAATCGAAATAATGTTTACAGAAAGAATTTTCACAATGCCATCCGATTCGCTGTACCGATGCAATGGGTCAATGACATGATTGGGGCGATGAAAACCCAACAGTGGACGAATAGAACGGGGCTTGTCGGGGAAGTTGAAGTAGACCGGCTTCGTTGTTCAAAGTTCGGTCTTTAAAGTACTCTCATTTACTCGCAGTATAAACCCCCACCAGGTTCCTGGTGAGCAATTTCTTCGCGAAGAAAAGAATTTAGTGCATCGATATCAAATTAGGTATCTGAATCGTCAGATTTCCAAAATAAAACTTATCGTTAACATCTTTCCTGATATTAGGAATAGTATTATATGAGTCAAAAGATAATAACCCAATGGTATAACTTGAGCCTAATTCCAGCGGAGGTAAAAAGTTAGCATGGAGGACACTAGAATTGCCCGTAAACGTTACTGTTTAGCTCATGATTATGAATGATCAACATTTACGAGAAACATCTGCTAAATACGCTAAGCAGAGATGTCCACAAATCGGTGTATTCCACTTCTGATAACGACGACTGTTGTAAGTTATTTTTGAACCCTTGAAATAGTCAAGTAACTGTGGTGGTGGTTTTAAATTTCCAAAGGAATCAAAGTATTTCACAAGTTTATCTTTTTTCACATAACACACCCAATGAGAACCAGGTTCAGTACTTGTTTGCAAGTTTATAATAGCTGTCTCATATTTATTCGGATATTTAGGGAGATTATCGATCATAAATACTCCACGAAAATTTTGAATATTTAAAACTTTAGCCATATAATTTAATTCAAGATCGGTCAACGGTTTATTCGGTAGTCATATTTTTCTAGATCTTTTTTGTTGGTTTGTAAACAAATCGTAACCATCCCTTCGGGGCTTCAAATAAAGTCCATCACCAACTTTCTGACCTTCCATAGCCATGTTGTGTCTCTTTTGCTCGTCTAATTTAAGTTTGGCCTCTTTCGCCTCATTGATCGCTTTCGCCACACTCGCGGCTCCTCCTGCCAAAGATCCAACAGCGGAAAGTCCTGCCATCAACGGTACAAGAAATTGGAGGAAGCCTCCCTCCTTTGGCAGCGGGAGAACTCTAGGCGGTGAAGGTTTCGTCTTACCGCGCAAATACATTTTAGCCTTCTTATATGCCACATTCGATGCGTTCAGAATCTATGATACATCGTCTACCTTTGAAGATTTAACCAAGTCAATAAAACTAATCTTCCCTTTCTTCTTTTTCTTCTTTTCGATACCTGAGCCGATTTTTTCTTTCGCTTTCATGACATTTGTAATTAACCAAGCAGCGGCTTTTTCTCCCCATGACGAATCTGAAGCTTTAACTCGTTTCCAAGCATTATCAGCTAGGATCTTGTCCGCTTATTTACGACTATCCATATCCGTATTTTGACTATAAGCTATATCATGTTCCTTACAAGCTCTGTCAAGCTGGTTTATTCCTCTATCGCCCGCAATTAATCGTTTTTCTAATTTCGTGCCCGGTCCGCAATACTGATATCATGGTATGTGTAATTCAATACACAACATTTCTCTACCACAGACGTTTCACCTGTCAAGTGTGATTCAGAGGGGAGGCACAGTTCATTATTACCGAGCACCATAAGGTCATCAATTTGTGGACCGAGCGGATGTGGAAAGACTAATATTATGATTGGTCTTTTATTAAATCCGAATGGTTTAAAATTTAAAAATGTGCATCTTTTCGGAAAAACATTGCATCAACGGAAATACCAGTATTTAAAAAGTATTGTAAATCTGCGATCTGTAAAGATGCGAAAGAATTGCCACAAGAAGTTGAATCCAATTAGGTCTGTATATTTGATGACGTCACTATGGAAGAGCAGGACATAATTAAACGATACTTTAGTTATGGTTGCCATATGAATCTTGATTGTTTCTATTTAACACAGAGTTATGTTTGTATCCCGAGACATCTTATCAGATGTAACTTTAACTTTTTAATAGTATTTCCTCAAGATGAATTAAATTTGAAACATATTTACGAGGAACATGTAAGCACTCCAGATTTAAGTTTTACACTTTTTAAAGAGATGTGTTCTTTATGTTGGAAAAGACCACTTAGTTACCTCGTCATTGATAGAAGTAGAGACCTGAATAATGGACGATTTAGAAAAGGAATTGATACATTCATTGTAGATATATAAAGAACAGTCATGACGATAATTGAACATTGACGATCATGAACCCAAAAGTCACTCGCGAGATTATAAAAACTATTGAGATTTTGAAAAACAAATTTCAATCGTTGAAACGCAGTCTCAAGGATATTGAGGAAGGTCGAAAAGCGTTTTTTACACCCGTGCTAAAACCTCTCGAGGACATTAAACAATCTGTACAATAAAGTAATAAAGAGACCAAATCGGAATCCGCATGTTTGGGACGAATCGCCTGATAAAAGCGAGTTAGAGGCTGCTAGTATTTACAGAAAATCAACATTAATGCTGAAAACAACACCTCATCACAAAAGAGTTACACAAATTTCATCTGATGATCCAAGTACTGTGTTAACACCATTATCTCACTTAACAAATCCCCTTCAAGAGTTCTTGTCACCAGAAGTAGAAATAGATGAGTATATGACAGATGATCCAATTTCAGAACAAGTCAAAGAATATGCTAAAACGCCAAAGGGAGAAGCGGAAGTTATGGAGCACCTCGCCGTATTCGGAAATCTACAAAGGGAATACTTGGATAAGATGTTGAAAAGTGATAAGGCACATGACTCTCATTACGGCATTCGAGTAATGCCTTCTGGAGGATTGACTATTGGTGACTCGACCGATGTTCAGCTTTTTGAGAACAGTGATGATATGTCTATAAACGGTGTGGTTTATGAAGGAACTCCGGGATTGTTGCAGCAACTCTACTTGAAAAATCCTAAATATTATACTCAGTCCGACTTGGATAATTATAAGAATATTTTACTCTCGACCAATGCTCACAAGAGAAGCTATAGTGAGGAGCAAGGGGTGTCCGGAAATAGATCTGATAAATATAGAAATATAATATCGAAGTTATTCCCAACACAATCTTTAAAACCCCGCCCTCCTTCCTCGGCATCAGCAGGTCCGAGCAGGCTAACTTCACTCCGTTCCCACTCTTACAAACGAGGCACTGGACTTATGACAGCAAATAAACCTCTCTATGAGTATTGGAATGACCCAAACGAACAAGTCGATCGTCTTAGGCTGTTAATGTCTTCAACTCATGCAGGACATGAAGGACACCAAAACGAAATAGAATCGATAATTGTAGAGCTACGAGAAGAAAATATAACATATTAACATCTACATTTAGAGATTCAGTATAATCATGACGATTAACAAGTTCGGAACCCACATAGCGAAAAAGCATTCAAAGTACAAAAAGAAACATTATTTTCCCTTTAGCTTATTAAAGCCTGAAAAAGACATTGATGCACATCATTAAAGGATAATCAATATTGCAAATCCAGTCGCTGCTCACGACGCTGCAAATAAAGTATATTGTGATACACTAGTAGGCACCTACACCGATTTAAAAAAATTGGCCTGGTAATTATATAGATGGAAAAGGAAAAAGACTCGTAAACTTCGCACAACCTAAAGATGGATCTGATGTTGTTACCAAAAAATATTTAAACAGCGTTGCTTTAACTTTGGTTGCATATATGTATGACTGTGCAGGCAAGAGAATAACAAACGTAGGTGAGCCTGTAGAGGGAGCTGATGCGGTCACGCTCGGTTATCTTAACAAATTACTCGAAAAGAAATCATTATAGATAAAATAATAAAAAGAACTGTTGTAAATGAATTACATAAGCCTGCTCGCAAGATATACCCCAGACGAAAAACAGTTTTGAAAGGAATAAATGACTTGTGGCAAATAGATCTAGTAGAAATGATACCTTATGCTCGAGAAAATAAAGGATACAAATATTTATTAACAGTTATAGACTGCTTTACTAAATATGCATGGACCGTACCAATAAAGAAGAAATCTGCGGATGACGTAACTAATGCGATGGAGAATTCGAGCGAATAAACACCGAGAAATATTCAAAGCGATCAAGGAAAGGAATTTTATAATTCCAAGTTTAAATCTCTATTAAAACAGTACTGTATTAATCATTATTCTACCTTTTCTAATATGAAAGCTTCCATTGTAGAAACGTTTAATAGGACATTAAAAGAGAAAATGTGGAAAGCATTCAGCTTGCGTGGAAATTACAAGTTTTTAGATATTTTACCTCAGATTCTACATGATCATAACTCATCATTCCATACAACAATATGCATGAAAACAATTGATGCTCATAATAAAAAATCAGAAAAATACTTGCTAAGTAATGTGTATTCTTCTGTTCGTTCCAAGTCAACAGTGCGAAAGCAGAAGTTTGAAGAGGAAGATTTTGTGCGAATATCTAAACAAAAAACAGCATTTTCAAAAGGCTACAAGCCAAATTGGTCAAGCGAAATATTTAAAGTAATCAAGATTCAGAAAACTGATCCATATACATATTTACTTGAAGATCTAAAAGGTCAACCTATCAGTGGCTCCTTTTATGCCGAAGAGCTTCAAAAAGTAAAACATCCAGATTTTTATCTTATCGAAAAGATTTTGAAAAAGAAAGGAAATAAGTTGTAAGTGAAATGGTGGGGGCTAAAAGAAGACAGCTGGATTGACAAGAAGGATGTCGCATAGTGGTGTAAAAAGAATAATGCACTCAAATAATGCAAATTTATTTGTAGCTTTATTACACTCATATTTATACATAACATTGTTGAAATTAGACATTAAGTTGTTATTACTTGTTGTTTCAAATAAAAAATTTTTGTTTACTACTGTTCATGTTTTGTTTTTTAACCTCAAATATAATTAGTTCGTAAAATAAACAATCTCATTATATTACGAAACATTTGATTTAATTATGTTGCGACAATGCCGTAAGGAAGAGTATCTCTTGTGTTATCTAAGGTATGCCGTTTATCATCAAGTTCAATGTCAACCTTATCATCCATGAGCTGAGCAAGTAAGAGACGGCCTCGCGATGACACATGCTCTGGACGTCATAAGGTCATTTTTACGCACTACTACAAGCACCTTATCACCCGTGAAATAAAAAATGAAGTTATGCTGACCATAATACCGAGAAGCTGGCTCCGCGATGACTCTGACGAGGTCAATGCCCCCGTGACGTCACAAGGACATTTTTACGATCTACAGCTCAAATATAAACAAAGATGGCCCCGCGATGACTCTGACGAGGTCAATGCCCAAGTAGTAGGGGTGTCCTACTACTGCTCAAATGTAAACAAACCGATCAAATGTAAACAACGACTTGAAAACCAGCGAACAATCTGACGTCACAAGGTCAATGCCCCGTGACGCCACAAGATCAATCCCCCCGTCACAAGGTCATATACACCTCTACTATTGCTCAAATGTAAAAAAATCGATCAAATGTAAACAATGCGATGTTTACAAAAACATTCCTTGCGACGTTGCCAAATGGGGCAGTCTCACAGCTCCAACAGCTCAAGAACGCCCCCCCCCACCCCTTTCCCCTCACCCTAGTGGGAGATTGACCTATTGCACATTTGCACAAACCCCAAAATATAACTACTAATTTGCATTCAGGATGGGGTACAATCGTTTCAGGATGAGCTTTTCCAGGATTATCCAGACATGGAAAAAGTGAGATAGGGCGGTAAGAGGAAGAGTATTCCGGTTTCTTTTTAGGTTTAGGTATCATTTTTACGACGGATAATTTCCAGAGGTTAGGAAAATATGTAGTGCGTAGTATAGCATTATATATGTAGGTGAGGAATAGAATGGCTTTTCTAAGAAGATGTTCTAAGATGTGGATCGTGATGAGGTCGTGTCCAGGAGCTTTGCGAGAAGGTAATCTGTGAATAACATTGCATATTTCTGAAGGATGGAATGCTTTGGGAAGAAGGGTCAATTGAAGGGGAATATTTAACTCTCTTTGTATATACTAATGGTGGGACGGATTCATGATATCAGGATGTGGCTGAAAAGTTTTAGAAAGGAATTAACCGAATAACTGTGCTTTCTCTTCATCAGATCTTGTCCAGTCATTGGATTCAGTAAGGAATGGATGGTTAAATTATTTGAAGTGAAGGATCTTTTTGGTGGTCATTCATAATTATTTGTCGTTAGATTTTCAGTTCGGTTCGTTAACTTATGAATTATGAATTTTCTAATTTCTGCTTTTAGTTGGTTAGTCACTTTAGTATAGATAGATTTATGTGGTGGGTACCGAGTTCTATGCCACGTCGATCTTGCTCTACTTTTCTCTCGTTTTTAATTTTTAAGTCCAGTTTGTTTTCCAAATCATAACAGAAGTTGTCCTAGTTTACACATCCTGTAATCAATCTAGGAAGGGGAGGCTTGGGAACGAAACTAGAATGTAATAAAAGGAGAACTGGGCTATGATCTGATGAAAGGTGGTCCAAGGATCTGATATTGGTTTGGCTTGTGGAAATCTGGGGTGTGATAAATATGTCAAGGATACCGGGACGGCTTTTGATGGATGCAGGCTAATAGGTGGGGTTGTTTGGTGCCAGGATGGAATAACTCTTTGTGGATGTTACAGAAGACAGGATATTTCCTCGGGAGTTGGATATTTAACAACCCCATCGTTGGTGCTTAGCGTTGTAGTCTCCTCCCGCAATAAAGCGTGGACTAAGAGATTGGAATAAGGATTCAAGAAGGTTATAAGAAACAGATATTCCGGGAGGACAGTATACAGCTGAAAATGTGATATGGAAAGGACAAGTTGTTGTTATGTTTAATGAGGTTAATTGGATAGCATTAGTTGGAACAGAAGGGATAAGGGAATGGGATAAGTTTTTATGAATGAGAATACAAAATTCGGCATGTGAAGTGTTGTCTGGGAGGTCTGATATGTAAGTGATGTAGACCCGTTTATAGAAATGTGTGCGGTGAGTGAAGTGTGTTCCAGTAAGTTAAGCAATAAGTGTAGAAATATTTCGAGTTCGTCACGGTGATTATGCACTCTATTAGCATTTCACAGAACGATAGTTAAGGGCTTTATGCTCATCATGGGTAATTAAGTGGAACTTCGGTAAGGATTCTCGTGAGTAGGTTGGTGAGAGGCTTGATAGTCTCATGGAGATCTTTCGGGAAGGATGATAGGATAGAATTTATGTTGATGGGGTTTTGGATTTGGAATGGATATGGGTCTGGAGTTTGATAGGGATAATTAACAGTTAAAGGAGGGTTGGTTGGAGGTTGTTCCCGAGGTGCTGGATTTTCATTCAATGCTTGATGAAGTACAGCATTCGTTTGAATGTTGTGATTGGAAAGATAGGATTTGGTTGTTGAGGCGGTAATTTGACCTATAAGGGTGTATGGTGGGGAGGAATTTGTTGACTTGAAGGTTTAGGATTGGGATTGGCTGGATTGGGCTTGGCTATGGGTTCCCGAGGCTTGGATTGGTAGGTCTGGGGTTTGGCAAAGGAATGCTGAGATCTGATTTGGGAGGTTTGAAGCGTCTGAGTTCAAGGCTTCTACTGAATGCTTGAAGTTCCGCAAATTCTGTTGTCCGGAAGTCTATCTGTAGGGTACACGGAACTAGAGATAGTATTTTTTTATGCTCAATATTTCTTCTCTGTATATCATTTTATTTTAATCATATTAAAAATGTACTGGACTTGTCATTAAATAATCCTAATTTATCTGTATTGAGATTACAAGTGCACAAGAATAAAAACTAATCTCCATAATCATATATCTACAATTGTAGATGAGGTATTAAATAGTGAAGAGGTATTAGGAAAAAAATATCAATATGACATGTATTTATTACAATTTTTCTATTAAAAATTAAAGTACAATTTTTTTTACAAATATCAAATTTTAGCCACTTTAAATTCAAGTTTATCTAAGTAAAAATATTTATATACAACAATTTTATTGAGCAATATAATGACTATACATAAATAAAGAAGTTTTGTACAATCATTAACACCAAATAATAATACAAAGGAATTGTTTCTTAATAAGAAACTATTATTCTTTCTTAAATCACAACAGTAATTTCTATTATATAAATACAGACCTTTTTACACATGTTATTTGTGAATTTTGGTGTAATTACTTCAATTACATTAATGGGTTACAATTAATTTAAATGTATATTATAGGACCATCGAAATTCTCCATTATAATACTGAGCTGGTTAAATATAGTATCTTGCTTTAAGACATAATATTCATTATGTATGTTTTATTTCACAATGAAGTGACATTTTATTTAAATTGCACTTTTCATTTTGTTTTATTTTAATATAAGTTATTTGAAAGCTTTAAAAATAGGATTCAGTATTATTTTTAGGAAAATAAATATTATGTTTATATATTTCTTATCAAGGTTGTTTTGACATATAAATTTATTTTTCTATTGGTTGTTATTTATTTGTTGACAAAGTATAATTATATGAATGTACATTCCAATTTGAGATATAGGTATTTATTTTTATGGTTAAATTATTTTATCTTTACCTGTCTCTCTTTCTCTTTCTCTTTCTGTGCTCATTATTAGAGTTTTATCCATTATTAATTAATATTTTACTAGAATTCTACAGATATTTCTTCCCTTCTTATATTATTTTTATTTTCATATTTATTTGTTTATTTTGGTATTTTTGTCTTTTGACTTGGAATAAATGATTTTTTTTTATCCCATTAAGTCTCATTTAGTTTGGTTGTTTTTCTATTACCAGAACTTCTTTAGCTTAAAATAAAACTTATAATGGTTTATCTTATGACTGTAAAAATAAATATTTTGTTTTCAATATAAAACTAAATGCTTTTTTTTCATATGTCCATAAGATTTATTGTTTTAGGGGGGCATGGGACAAAAAAGGTTGGGAACCTCTGCCTTAGGACCATCCTTGAGAAGGCAATAGAATATAAAATGCTCATACATCACTTATTGTTAGATTTAAGAAGTGCCTATGACAGCATGAAATGAGCCAAACTCTATGAAGCTATGAGAGAGTTGGAATTACCTTAAAAAATGATTCGCCTGGTTGCAATGACAATGAATGAAACTGATTGTGTTGTCAGAAGGGGAGATCTCTTCTGAATTCAAGACTATAAGAGGCTTAAGGCAGAGAGATGTCTTGACATGTCTATTATTTATTATGGTCTTAGAAAAGCTTGTTAGAAAGCCAAAAGTCCATACAAAGAACACAATTTACAACTGGCTTGTGCAACTATTAGACTAAGAAAAAACGAATATATGAGGACAGGTGAATCTGCAAGCAATGGAGTACGGAAGGTTGCAGAAATAGATTTTAATAAGTTTCATAAGGTGGATAGTTTTACTCTTCTGGGAAATATTGTACCCTCTTCAAATGATATATCCTTTGAGATTAACAAGAGAATCGTCAAAGGTAATATATATTATTTTAGGCTGAGGAAGCATCTAAGGAACTAGCCATTATCCCGGTGAACACAAATTATATAATATAAGACCCTGTTTAGGCCAGCCCTGACCTCCATCTCCAACACATGGACTTTATCTAAGACTATGGAAAAGAGATAGCTGTTTTTGAAAGAATCCTGCTCTGTAAAATTTATGGATCTATTGATGTTAATGTTCAAAGGAGAAGATGTTAACATATCAAGCAAGAAAAGTACAAGATTTTTCGGGAGCCCGACATCATTACTTGGAGCAAAATTAATAGACTAAGGTGGGGCGATATTTTCTCCAGAATGTGTGAGGAGGATCCAGCAAGGAAACTACTGGAGGGAATGTTGGATTGTGCCAAAGGAAGAGGAAGACCAAAGCTATATGGGGAAATGAAGTGGCACATGATGTATCTTGAACATCCCTGACTGGAGTGCAACCACATTGGATTGAGCGAGGGCTCCTTGAGGATGCTAAGAATCACTCAGTGTTGTAAGGCTGTCTTGTTGTTATTGTTATTAATATTTATAATAGCTTAGTATATTCTCATTATAATCTAAATTTCATAAATCATTTTTCTACAATTGTTAAGTTAAAAAAGAAATGAACAATCATAATAAAGTGATAGATGATTAAAATAATATAATTATAAATCTAAAAAAAAATTATAAATAATAAAAAGGAATTGGGATCATAAAATGACATATATTGGTTACAAATTTTCTATTAAAAGTTTAAGTACACTTTTTTTTTACAAATATCAAATTATAGTCACTTTTAAATTCAACATTCGCTAATTAAAAATATGTATATACAAATATTTTATTCATTAATATAAGTAATGACTATACATTATAAAGAAATTTTGTACAAACATTAAACCAAATTAAAATTACAAAGGATTTATTCCTTAAGAAAAAAATATTATTCTTTCTTAAGACGTCATCACAGTAATTATTATAATATAATAATATAAATACATATTTTTTTACACATGATATTGGTGAATTTTAGTTTTGTATACTCAAAAATATAATTTATATTCATGATAGTTGTAAGATATAATGTATATATCATTTATATGTATGGTTCATAAATGCTAAAAATGGAAGCTTGATTGCATTGAGAAAATAATCTTTTTATTACTTTTTTTTTTAATTGTTTATTTTTTGTTTTATTATTTCAAATATAAATTCAATACACTATGTTTTGAATTATATATTGATTATAAGTGGCACCCATTATTTCACATTTCCTAAAATATATTTCAGCTTGATTTAACATATTGTAGTTACTTACTACACACATGCGTGGACGCACACACACACACACACACACACACACACACACACACACACACACACACACACACACACACACACACACACACACACGCGTTATCAATTAGAATCCCTAAGGTATGAGTGATTTTGTCTCATTTTCCATCGTGATAACATTGTTTTTTCTTTCCCATTTTCTTTTCCTAATAATAATTGAGAATTTTAAAATTGTATTAAATATATATTTATATGCTAAAATTACTACAATGTGTGTTTTTGAAGTATATTTATTATACATTGAACAGAAATAATTAATACTGTAATCAGTATCTTAAACAAATAATAATGTTTGTACAAATAATAATGCTGATAATAAAACCATGTATGTCCCATGCAATTTATTATACATACATATATATATCCACATACACAATACAACATTATTGTTAAAATAAATACAATAAAGGAACCAACTTATTTACAACATTTTTTTTTTCTACACTTACTCTAATGATACACTTTATACAGTATTGTTTTTATAGAAAACAAAATAATCATTACTCTCATTTATAACTAAAAGTAAAGAGTGATTTATATTCAAGTCAATATTTTATTGATGCATAATTTGCGATATGCATAATAGTCCAAATAATAATTTAACTATATTCAACTTGATCCCTTTTTCAAAGAATGATTAGATAAATATTTGGCATACCATTCAGTTTTTATATTAAAGATAATTTACTAATATATTCTTAAAAAATGATATTTTTACTGGTATTGGAATGGTTAATTTGTTAATGCCATTGATTATTTTCTGTTATATTTTTTTCTAATTTATTTTTTTTCTTGGGTCATCAAGTCATTATGTTGAATTAGAACCAAAATATCCTAATGCCGCCAATGCATCTGTTGTACGGCTAATCAAAGCATCTTTATATTTCCATATTGTTGTGTCAAGCATACTTTTCTCTCTGAATTCTATGCAAGATTTTTTTAATGTTTTAACACAGTCAGCTCGATAGTGCTGTAATTGTGAATCAGTTGTTTCTATAGCATAAGACGTACAACCGGAACCTAAGCAGGCTAAAGGAAAGTGGTTATGCAAAATTAGAGCTCTTTCTGGATTATGAAAACATTTCACATACTGATTTGGTTTCGTGTAATTTTTACTTCTATAGACATGCTGTAACATATGCATGTATTTAGGAATGTCCTTAAACCAACCATGCTGATGAAGCAAGTCATCCAGAAAGTATACATTTCTAACGTTATAAGAAGCCCGCGTCTCATTCTTAATTTTTAATGCTTTAGGCAGCACAATTTTCATTAAATCAGCCCATGTGTTACCCTGAATAGGCATGATTACTTCATCAATGTCCAATAATGCTATATATTCATAAGTATATAGATTCTTATATAAACAATCATTGTAAGGAATGAGCTCATTTTGTCTTTTATGATTAATTTTTTTCACTAAATACATATGCTGAAATCCAGGAATATTAGGCTGACCACCAGGTAATGTTAATGGTGTAATATCTACTTTACCCATTTTTTCATAGTATTTTAAAACTTTGCTGATGTTGGGATGAACTTGTAATTCATAAAAAAATATTTTATCTGCTCCTAGTATCCCTAATAATTCAATCCACTCTATTAGTCTAACTGATAAATCATTATACAAAAAATCCAAACCCTTTACACAAACAGCAAAAGATTTCTTTTTTTCGGGTTTGTTATATATCACTCGTAAGTTGTTTGTTGGGCTGTCACAGACCTTTTCAACTATAGAAACTGAAGAAGGAACAACTTTATGATATGCTGGAGGAATTTGGCAAGCTATAAGATAGGGTTGAAAAATTCCTTGTTTGTAATTACCCCATTTCTTATACCATATATATTTATATTCCATAACTTTAGTAAAAACGGGCTCCTTATTATTTTCAAACCAAAATTGACAATGTGTCTTTACTGTTGGCTCAATTCTATTTATCATACCTAAGATACGTACAGCTGGTCCTATACGACTCATTTTCCTTACATCATAATAGGCACCATACAAATGAAAAGTACCATTGGAAGTATACAAACTTTGCCAATAAACATTATTAAATTCAATATCAAATATACTTGGAAATTTGGCGCAACTCTCATTTTTATAAAACATATTTCTGTTTTTATTTTTGTTCCAATAAACTATTGGAAGACTTGGAAGACGTGCCTGTATTTGTTGAATTAGAAGTTCTTCTTGCTCACCATGCGGCTTGTCAGTCTTAGGTTCCAGTGCAATTATTTTTTCATGGTCATGTGTAGTTGTCAGTGTTGTAGAGACTGGAAGCTTGTGAAGAAGGAACCTTGTTCCAGGAGGATGTAAAAATGTTGACTGAGAAAAGCTCTTGAGTTGTACTAGAGCAACCACAAGAAGGACCCACAAAAATATCAGGCAAATGCCTTTTCTCATGTTCCTGGAGACCATTACTTTTACCTGAAAAAAAAAAAAATAAAACATTATGACTAAATAATTTATTGAAGTAGTTTTTGAAACAAAATAAATTATATATTTGTTTTATTATTCTTTGTTTATTTTTTGTAATAGTTCTAACAAGTTTATTGGACCATCATTTATTTACTTTTGATAACAAATTGGATTTCAATACCATACATAATTGAACAGAAAAAATTGTTTTTTGATTTTGAATAATAACTCAAAAACACAAATAAAAAGTTAATAACTGTAACTATGAGGAATCTTAAATTATGACCGATAGAATTGGTCAGGAGGTGCAGTCAAAGATAACACAAAATAAGCAGAACTTTTTTAATTGTGCCAACGTTTCAGCCTAAGATGTTGGCCATCTTCAGGGCAAACAGTGGGTAAGGTGGCTTGTCAAACCAGCACTTGTCAACTCATGACTATGAGGTGTGTAAATCATTATTTGCAAAAATGCATTGATTTGTATTATATGAAAGAACAAGAGTTTCATATCAAGGTAAATTTTTGACAGATATATGATAATCAGTCATCTGTACACTAATTAATACCTAATAAGTTTGTTCTAAATGAACAAAAACCCCTAATATAATATGATGCTTTAAAGATATTCTATAGGTACCAAGAAAATGAAGAAAGATGTTTCCTTTCTCAGCCACAGGGTAATACCTGAAAGATCTACGAAGCTTTAAAAGAATTTTTGAAGATGCTACAGCCATGAGACTATCGTGTGTGATGTCTGTTGACCCTGAGACCTCCATCACACCAGGGTTGGCCCTGTTACAACCAAACAAAGTGGATCTAGACAGAATCATTGAAACATATTCCCCATTCAAAGATTGAACAGCATAGTCTTTGGGTGCAATGGGTGAATTATGCAGACTATAGATACCAGGCAACCTCCTGACTCATTTAGCTTTCCTGTTGCATAGGGACTCTGCCACGAGTAACTTCATCATTCCTTGCCAATGGGGAATTAGATCTAAAATGCTAGATAACCCACCTATACATTTGACAAAACATAATGGAAAGATGAGGATTGAATGAATTTTGGGATAATAAACCAGGAAACTATCAACAACATTTACAAATTATTAACGAACTTAAGGAAAGAAAATGGATCAGGTTGCTAAGTGGTTGTGTGCCTAAGAAATTTGGATTTGAAAAAAAATTGAAGCTATCCTGAACAAGGAAATACAGAAAATGAATGGCACTCAAATTTAAAAATGGTACCCTGGTCCCGTACATCGCAATTTTGAGTAAAGGAAACTTAATGATACAGGAAACTACATGATACAATAAAAACTGGACAAATGGGTTTCAAAACCTCTCAAAGTATAGTTATTTAAGCATTAATATGATCAATATGTTACTTAATGTTATTTTTCTGGTGAGGTGCTGGTCATTCATTTTAATGCCTAATGCATTATTTTTTATTACTATCAGTCTATTCATGTATGAGTAACGTCCATGCTTAGATTATATATTTTGTTTTATCAAACTATTATAATTTGGTTAGAAATTTCTTTACTGTTAGAATGTCAAATCTATTGGACTTCCTCATTGAACCATTCCAAAATGTTGCAATAGGCAATAGAAACAGACGGAGAAATTCAATTTTAAGTTTTGTTTGGGTAATATTGAATAAAAGAATAATTTAATAAAAATCATTGTGTTCAAAATTTCTAAGAACATAAAATTATTCAAACCTCCCTCATTTGGCGCTACCTCTCTTAGTGCAGGATGACAACTGTGTATAACTGACAAGGGTAAAAAAGAAGGCCCACTTCACTAGTACTTTACAAGTGGGAATGCCTCGCTTCTAAGAGGCTAATAATTTACATATTTTATTTTTTCAGCAATTATAAAAAATAGCGTTAATAAATAGAAAAAACAGTCAAGGACCATCCACCATTTAAATAATCATGTGGCAAATAATACATTCGAGCACGTGAGTATAAGATTTCTAGCTTTATAAACGATGAAATTTATTTTTTTGGATTAAATCTATTAACAGAAATAAAATGTCCTCATTCTAACATTTGAGTATTTTGCCCGCTTAGCTGGTTATAGTCCTAGCCAAGATTGGTCCGAGATTTGGAGAGGGGGATTTTGCGTTGGAGGAAAAGGGTATTGTTTCCTATAATCGCTTAAAAATTTAATGCACTTAAAATTCATGTATTGGTAATATCCACGCCGTATTTTCACAACCATTGTCGAATCTATTCTGACTTATTCTTCGGAAACCTGGACTATGATCTCCCGCCTGTACTCAAAGGTGCAGACTGTTGAAATGGATTTCTGAAGGAGGTGTCTCCGTGTCACTAGGCTGGATAGACTAAGAAACGAAGAAATTTGACAGAGGATGGATGTGAATATATCAACAAATCAAAGGATCGGGACACGCCGCCTAAGATGGTACGCCCATGTGAAGAGAATGGCGTTTGAATGTTGGCCGAACAGTGTGCTGGATTGGGTTCCTTCAAGGAGAAGACGCGGACGGCCCAGAAGCAGGTGGATGAAGGGAGTCCAGGAAGAGATGGCCAGTAGGGGTCTCCAGGAAGGGGATTGGATGGACCGAGAGGGGTGGAGTTCTGCTATGACAGGTTGCGGCAACCCATGTTAGAACGCCTATAATAATAATAATAATAATAATAATGTATTGGTAACCTATTTATTACAACTGTATCCACAATCGTATACTTTCGTTATATTAAAAATAAATCTTTTTCCACTTGATTTGTATACTTGATATTTAACTGTAGCAGTTTAGAGTGAATGGCTGTGAAGATTATTTTTCAGCATCCGTGTCCACTATCCTCGAACCACCACAGGTCTTAAGGTTTCCAAGAGAAAAATATTTTATTCCTTTCAATGTTAGAAATATAATTAAAATTGATATTAATTTTTTTTTTAATCTGGAATAAATATCTTAAATAATCATAGAAATCATTTCATTCTTATAAACCTGACTGAAAATGTTCACTTTGAATAATAAAATAAAATAACCGATGTCTGACTATTGATTCCCATTATTTATAGCCTTCATTTCGAAAATGGTCCAAGTAAGCACAGTCTTGACATAAAATTGTTACGAGTATCAATATTTTGGTTAGCAATGATTCGGTTTTTTAGCCAGTTAGAAATATTTCATAAATTAAACATTTTTATATTTATCAATTTGAAACAACTTAAGGAGCAAATATCATTTGAAGAAACTACCATCTAGCAGTATTTCAAAACGTTTCTACGCATATATAAGATAAAAAATATTTATTTCTTAATTTTAAAAAGGCAGTCCCTTGGTCAGTGATGCCGGGGCCAAAACCTAATGCCAACCAAGGCAAATATCAGAGCCGGGCTAACGGTAAGACGAGTCCCCTCCTTGCCGGCGATACTAATGAGGATGGGACATTCTATTCTAAGAAGTAGGAAGAGTAGGTTAAAAATAAAATCAAATCAGTCAAATTTAGAATTTAAAATGTAATAAAATATAATAAAATAAAATAAAAATAAAATGTAATTATACTAATAAACACTTAGACATCTTTTTATTTATTTATTGTTATTGCAATTAATGGTTTAATGAGCTTTGTAATAATAAAAAGGCTTAGAGAGCCCGAAGGCTTTATGCCGATACCACCAATCTCTGCTTCCAAAAATCCATTGACGAACCATAACCCAAACCCAAATCCGCCAGATCTCTCTTAATACATTACTCCAACCTACGCCTCGGTCTACCCCTCGGACCAGTCGGCATATCGCTTATTAACTTTTTAGGAGTTCGTTCGTTACCCAGCCCAATATCTTTACGAGTCCATATTAATCTTAGCGACGCTATCACTTTAATAATATTAACCGGGTGCATGCTCCGCAATTCCGCGTTGTGTAATCTTCTAAGGACTCCAATGGTTTCACCCTTTTTATTTAGGACGAAATATTTAATTATTTTAAATCAAAAATTTTTGATCGATAGTTCAACGGTTTCGTCTAAAACCACATATATATTCCTCGGCATATTCCGTAATTCTGCAAGTTAGATTCCGTAAGATTAACGAGAATGCATTGTAGGAGTGAGATTCTGTGATATTTATGTCCGTCCTCGGCCCCTTTTTGTGGATTGGAATAAATACAGATTCTTTCCATTCTTCGGACATTTATCCCACATCTTTTTAGCCAAAATGAGAATCATCGAGACTCTTGCTTCCCCGCACTATTTTATCAGTTCACAAGGAATATTATCGATCCCAGTTGCTTTACATTGATCCAAGTTGATTTAAATTTTTATAGATATGAATGGTAGAGGTCTACTTCAATTTCCTCCTTTTCGATCCTTCTATAAACTTCGGCACTCTCATATTCAGAAACAAGGATTCGAATATGAGTAGTTACTGATGTTAAATTATGGTTATGAGATACATTTTTCTTTGATACTTTTGTATTTACATTTTGTGAAAGTTATTGTAGCTTACTTATTTTAAATAGATGAGATTGAAATCAAGATGCTATCTTGTCAAGATAAATTATTTATCTATTTACATTTCATTATAAACCTTAATTCTTTTAATAGTTGGATATTGAAACATTTTTATTTATTATATGGTTTAACTTTAAAATTGACTAAATTAGTAAATCTCATAAAATATTTATATATCTCGACAGCCTAGGACTCGTTCTCTTTTTCGTAATACAACAGCATCCTTATCTCCAGTGGTTTCAACCTTTTATGGGCCAAATATTTTAAACAACACCTCATTTTCGAATACCTTAATGCGTTGTTCATCCTCCTGCGTTAATGGCCACGTTTCACATCCGTAAAGAACAGTTGGAAGGATAATAGTTCTAAATAAATTCTACTTGAATTATATTAGTTGACCTAATATATATGAAAAAGAAAATGGTCCGGGTGGAGGTCAAAAAAGATTAACGAGAAATAAAGATCAAAAAGGATTTTTGACCTCCACTCGGACCATTTTCTTCCTCTTAAATAAATTCTAATTTTTAGATTTCTATACAAGAGACGCGAGCTTTGTAATGTCGTGAATTGCCTTGAATAGCGCCTTTATTTTTTTTTATCTTTATCAAGGGCTAAATTACAATCATCACAATCCGATGAAATGCCTTTTCCGCTAGAAATATAATATAAAAAGTTAAATATTCATAATAAGAAAGGATTACTTATTATGAATACAAATTTTTCAATTCCCTCTTATTTTTCTTGACTTGGTAATCTATCCTCATAGGTCTGCAGACAATTAGCACAAAGTTATATCCTTCATACTCTTATAGGAGACTTGGGACCTTTAATGCAGCGTGTAAAACTTATTTTCGAAGAGGCCTTTACCTAACGAACGAATTTCTTAGAATGCACTACTAGGAAGCTCTGTTTAAGTTAGTACTACCAGGCGATAAAACTTTGGATCCTTCTTTTTTTGTTAAAATGATCTTTTCAAGGATCTCTATCCTCACAACAACTATTTTTAAAACGCACCATCTCAGTTTACGTATGATTATTGATGATGCACCGTTCCCCTTCTGTTGAAGTTTTGAAAGAAAACTGAATTTTTTATATGCTAGAGTAATACATGATTTAAACAGTACATAATCAAGAAACACTTTGGATTGTTTTTGAACCACTGTAAAGAAGGAAAAGAAATAATATAAAAATTATAAATTCAGATTAGTTATTCTCAGGGAAACACATATTTGCGAAGTATACAACCATCATTCTGAAGTATGTCTATCAGTGGAAGCCTTTTGTTCGAAAATCGTTAAAAGGCAGAGCACATTTACTTAATTGTGGGAATGCTAATTTTTAAAGAATATTTTTTTCAAGTAAAGAAGTATAATACAAATTATATGAATAATGACCTTAAAAATACCGAGGACTGGCAGACTATAGCCTTCGGATCAGCGGTACTTATATTTTTTAAAACCTAACTCTACCGTTCACCACGAAACTTGGGTGAGACAACTTTTGTGACAACTTCACAAAATTCACAGAGCGGACTTCTGCTAACAAAGTAAAAAATAGGAACATAAAATAAAACAAATTAATAGTTTAAGGATATTTTTTATTTCATGCTACCTGTTCTCCCATATAAAGATATAAAATCTAAAAGGTAGTGATATGGTTTAGAGACACCGAGTTCAACTTTCCAAGGACTATAGTAACATTAAATCCTTGAATGCATAAGTAAATGTCGGACATTTTATCCATTCATTTATTCACATCAGACATTGAAAAAAACAATAAAAAAAAAAGTGCTTCAAAAAGCATGTTTTATTCCCATCAAAACCGTAATTGAAGGATTTTAAGGGACGAATCTGATTTATTTTTCTTGAAATCGTATTTTGGCCCAATTTGCGAGAAACGTAATTTCATTTTTGTAATTTCATGTTTTCATTAAAAAGCATTGAAATACAACTGTGAATTTTTTAAACTAAAATCAAATCGATTAGTACACAAGATACTTTGAAATCAATGCATAGCAAAAGCAGGCATTGTATAAAATGTTTTTTTTGTTTCTCGAGTTCCAGGGCACATTAAAAAGAACTCTGGAACACATTTTTAACATTTTTTTCATTATTATCACCAAAACACCAAAAAAAAGTTTCATTGATATCAGTAATGCTTTTAATATTTGTACGGTTCACTTCTTAAAGCAGGAGCGGGGTAGCTTCGTGTAAAGAGGTTTAGAGTGCTGAATTGCTAAGATGTAGATTCTGAATCCAAATCTGGAATATGAAATGCAGAAAAATGACAGATAAATTATTTAATCAGTTAACTGCGACGGGTGGACCCCTTGGGATCTACATCCCTCCTTGGGTATACTCTTGCTCTATAAAGTGAGTAACCTTAGTTGGCGGAAAAACGTTGAACGTTATTTAGGTCGAATCACCGCCCTGCACAACCGTTGTGCTAGAAGCCAACGAAAACCCTCCATGGCTTTCAGTAGTACAGTTTTTTTTTTACCATATAGAACAGTCAACTTCAGAATTTAAGACACTTATCTGACACATTACTTGGGCCATTTTTGTTAATTTTTTAATGACAAAACAAAACCATCTGAACTAATTAAAGCACAGAACACTATATTTTATCCAAGTTTTATAATAACATTTAAACCGTGGAGGGCGCAAAAAACGAGATAGATCAAAAAAAAAAGGTTGTAACTTTTTTGAACCTGTTATAGATTACATACTTCATTCACTATCATTATATGCTTAATTGCGTTAATATTTATACTAATTGTAACACCATATTCGTCTATTGTCATCACTTCCAAAATTGTTTGATTTAATGTTGATGATATTTCTTGATTGTGTTAATGCATTATCTTAATTATGCCTGGCCACATTATTCTGAAAAACGGGGTCCTAATGTGTATCATCACACTTGAGCTAGCATCAAGACCAGCACAAGGATAGCTGGTCGGTACAGGGACAGGGAATGATTAAGGGTTCCTAGTGACACACAGAATTTAAATAATCAAAATATTAACAGGTAATGTTTATTATCGTAATTAAATTCAATTTTTTACAGTAGTCTTAGATAAAGAAGATAGACTAAAGTTACAACTATAATTTTTTCCCGGTAAAATATATATATATATATATATATATATATATATATATATATATCAGTCAGATAAACGCATTGGGAATATCCAAATATTCAATTGAGTTTTTAAAACATTGAATTTGTGGAATATATTTTCGATTTTATTAAATTTTTCTGAACGTGTTTACGATTTAGTAGTTTCGTCAATTTTCTCAAAGTACTGTTCTGCACAATCTATAAGTGTCACACAAAACAAAAAAAATCACTGTTGATTGTTCGAAATGGAAAGGGTAATGCAAAAATATTTTGTGTAGTATTCATTCGTCCAAATCATATCTAGAGAGGTACGAGTGGTTCTCAATTTCAACTGAGCATAAGACCGATTGATTTTGATAGGATATGTAAAAAAAAAAGAAAAAAAAAGGTATATATTCCATAGCAAGGAGGTCATCGCAGACACGCCCGGCTATGTACAATCATCAAGTACTATACCTTGAAGAGGCACATCCTTGTACAGAGCGGATGCGTTTCACGGGCTAGTTACCTCCTGAGAAATATCCTTTAGGGCCTTAATGAGAGGCGATATAAGGCTCGAGCCGGACTTGCAAGCACGCCATTACCCTCCCCAAGCATGTGTGACCAAGGACTCACTGACCCAGTAGGTTGTCAAGGCTTCATCCCTCTTATGATAGCAACTTTTGGCCTAATTTATTATAATACTAAGCTGATGATCTCTGAATGGTGCATTGTTTCATTGATAAAATAGGCAATGTCTAACATTATTTATTAATAATTTATTTTATTGTTATATGAAATAATTTTTTCAATATTTTATTTTAAAAGAAAAGATATGACCAGGACCGGGACTCGAACCCGGGTCTCCCACCTCTCCGTCCCACCACGGACTCATATATACAGGATGTCCCGAATTTAAATGGTAAAACTTTAGGAACTTTAGGGGACCGAAAAACTAAGACAAGTCCTTTAGAGATTTGCTCGTTTTGCTTAGTTTTAGAGAAAATCGCAAAAAAAGAAACAAAACAAAAATGTTACAGGTAGCGATTATCACCTTTCAAAGTTCGTCAGGCTAGGCAGTGAGATATTTAAACACTTAATGTTATCCTTTACATTCTTTTATTTGTTTACATTTTGGCTTCCTTCTAGGATTATAATTCCTAAATCGGTCTTCAGTCAATTACTCAGATATTTTTGTGTGAATAGCATCAGCCACAATGCCACATACATATTCTAATGTTGAATACGCTGATATGATTTTTGTGTATGGTTTTTGTAACGGTAATGCTTTAGAAGCGGTGCGGGAGTATGCGCGCCGATTTCCAAATAGAAGAGTGCCTAATCGACGAGTCTTTTTGTTAACTTTTAATAGACTACGAGAGAGTGGGTCATTCTTAATACGTAATGAAGGCGACCAATTCCAGGCAGCAGTAAGAGCAGATTATCGGAGAAGAAATTGTGTCCAACGCCACTTCGATAACAATCCTGAGACTAGCATCCGAAGAGCATCTGCTGCATTAGCAATATCGCGGCAAGCAATATGGCGAACTTTGAAAGGTGATAATCGCTACCCATACCATCTTCAAAAAGTTCAGAATTTATTACCTCAAGATTATGTCAAGAGATTGAATTTGAGTAACTGGTTTCCTGAAAAAATTCGCGATGATAATTTATTTCGATTAAAAATTATATGGACCGATGAAGCTACCTTTACAAGAGGAGGAATTGTTAATCAAAGAAATTATCATGTATGGGCTCTTGAAAATCCCAGAGCTATTAGAGAGAATAGGTTTCAGCATGAATTTGCTATTAACGTTTGGCTTGGAATTTGGAACGGATTACTGGTGGGACCATATTTTTTACCTGGAAGATTGAATGGCACCACATTTACACATTTTTTGGAGAACGACTTTTCTAATTATTTAGATGACATTCCCTTACAACAGCGGATTGAAATGTGGTTCCAAATCGATGGATGTCCAGCTCATTATAGCAGAGTTGCTCGAGCTTGGCTGGATATAAATTATCCACAACGATGGATTGGACGTAGAGGAGTAGTACCTTTTCCACCCAGATCACCTGATATGACACCCATGGATTTCTTCGTATGGGGAACCTTGAAGCAGAAAGTTTATTCGATGTCAATCAACTCAAGAGAGACCGAATCATAGATGCAGTGCACCAAATATCATCAGAACAATGTTTAGCTGCAATTTATCAAGTGAGTGCTAGATGTAATGCTTGCATTGGTGCAAAAGGCAACATTTTGAGCAATATTTACATTAAAAAGAACATAACATAAATATAAAAGTAAATAAATAAGTATAAAAATGAAAACTTGTTTTGTTTCTTTTTTTGCAATTTTCTCTAAAACTAAGCAAAACAAGCAAATCTCTAAAGGACTTTTTGTCTTAGTTTTTTGGTCCCCTATAAGTTCCTGAAGTTTTGCCATTTAAATTCGGGACACCCTGTATATATGAAGATATAGTCATATCTTTTCTTTTCAAATAAAATATTTAAATAATTTATTAATATTTGGGGAAGAAAATATTCCGGGTGTTGGTTACAAAAATAATTTCTTAACTATTTATTGGAAAGCCAACGTTTCGGTCGAAACCCACATTGTAGGTTTTCTTCAGGGCTATATATATATATATACACAAGATACAAACAAATTAAAATGATATATAAAAAATTTAAAGAATAAAAATAGATGAAATAAAATAGATAAATAATTATGTTGAAGAAAACCATAAACAAAAATGGGGATGAATCAAATTATAGAATAAAATAAAGGTATTATTGGGATATGAGTAGTAACAATAGGTTTCCCATAGTTATTTTTTCTACTCATATCCCATAGTTTTAGTGCATACATTTCAAATAATACCTTAATTTTATTCTGTAATTTATTTAAATAATCCTCACTCTTGTATCTGGTTTTCTTCAAATAATTATTTATATATTTTATTTAATTTATTTGTATTCTTTACAATTTTTATGTATCATTTTAATTTTTTTCTATCTTGTATATCTAGCCCAGAAGAAGACCTGCAATGTGGGTCGAAACATTGTCTTTCAAATAAATATTTCAACCCTCTATAAAAAATAATTTCTCTTACCTCCACCCGGACCATTTTCTTCCCCATAATTTATTTAAGTAAACAATTTTCAAAAATAATAGATAGAATATTTTAGCGGCAATTCGGAATACCTCTGCCCTGATGATGGCCGAAACGTTGGCACGTAATGAACATGTTTAACTTATTTGTCTACAATTCTCTGGCCGCACACTGATCATTTTCGACATTGCTCATAAAATATTGTATGTTATTCATCTGTTGTTTTTTTAAATACTACATAAAACTTTATTTTTGGCATGTTCAATAAGTAAGTCAATAAGGTAGAGCGTAAATCTTAATCTAAAGGTGGAGAATGTTAGATTCCATTATTCCTTTATAAGCAACTTCTCCAATTTTTAATAATCAATGATTTGGGGAATACGTGCAAGATTTTGACCAATTTCGCTCCGGTAAAATTCATCAACTGCTAAGCTACGTGTATCTCTAAGGTCATCGAAATTTAGACCTGGATTTTCGTCTAATAAGTCTTGCAACTATCCTCAAATTATTTGGTCCTCCTGCCCTTTCTTTTTCATTGATATAAAACTGACCATTTTTAAATCAATGAAGCCAAAATCGACAATTAGAATATCCTGGAGCAGCATCAACTTAAGTTTGTAAAAGTGTTGGAAGAGCTTCGGGCAGCATATTTCTTCAAATACGACAATAGAACTAATGAATGTCGAAAATGAAATATAAATTCAGCTAGTTCTAATAATAGATGGCTGTACACTGCCGTCTAGTTAATATCAGAACCATCTTTAGGTAAATGACCCTCTAATACCAGCGTACATCAAATAGTATCACTTCAATCTACCTACATCCCAGTCGCACCATATAAAATACTCACCTGAATATCTGCACATTATGTCTAAAAAGTTCCAATTAATCTCGTGTCGAAGTCTCATGTAAAGGTGAAAACACAAATCGTTTTATTTTCTTGACGAACGTGAGCAGATTAAAAAATATATGTATATCTTTTCTCAAGAAATAGCGGTGTTGCAAAATGAGAGAAGTCGTGCTCAGTGAACTTTATGAAATATTTTACACATTGATGTCTCTTGCCACTGGAATAAGAATTAGTTAACTATATCACAAAGTAGTTGATAGTGTTTATATTCCCAGAGAGAGCAGTTGCCATCATATTTGTCAAATAAATCCGCAATATTGCGATGTAACTATTTTTTAAATTAATATACGTTTCAAAAAATTATCTCGGGAGTCATTCAATATAAAGCTGTCTATTACCACTCAAATCAAATTTATGTAAATGAAACAAACTAATTTGCAATGATTATTTTCTTAGGAAATATATATCCCATGATATTTATCAAAATACGTTAAAAAAAAGTTATTTCTAATTATTAGATAAAAACTATTGTATTTTTAATATATACAACATATAAGGAACTAGTAAAAATAAGGAGCTGTTAGGACTTAAATTCTATTTTTTTTTTTATAGAAAAAATTTATCCACGATTCTTTTTCACAGGCAGACTTCGAAATATGAAGAACAGCAAAAGTTGTCGGCTTTCCTTAAACAAAATGTCGCTATTTTAGTTAGCAGCAGCTTATGAACGGCATTTTGTTTAATATTTTACATCCTTAGGATTCCATAATATTGGATCTTGTTGATAAAATTCTAATACAAGTAGACAGTTTTCGTCTGCCCTTTGAGCTCAGACAAAAACCAGCAGCCGTCTAAGCGCGCTACAAGGTTCAAGAGCTGCTAAATGCTCGGAGCGCTAAGCGTATCCACTGAGGAAGAGCGCGGAGCGCGGTAGTTTCAAGAACATGGTGGATACGCGGCCTATTTTGACGAGACGTATTTTGGCCCTGCATCCCACTCTTCCATATCCATGCCATGTCTGGAGAACTGATTATCAGAAAAAGTAAACTAATAAGACCAAAATTGACTAAAAGTTATAATTACATTTTCAGATTGAAACGTATAACAATCGAGATATTTACAAAAAGTATTTTTTTGCAACTAATTAGACATTTGATTTCTTGATACGCCGTCATGCAATTTAATGTGGCTTTTATGCAGCTGTACGAAATTTCATATACTTTTTTTACAAAAATAATAATAAAGATCTTTAAAGATTTTCGGTTCAGTGAATAATAAATAGTGAATAATAACGCACTCATATTAAATATCTGTTGACTCTTCCAAATCATTAAACACACTAATGGAATGGCTATCTTTGTAAATCATGGCTATATTGCACAACAAATGTACAAAAAATATCGAGATAAGCCTGAGAAAAATAGGAATGGGTCGGTTACTTTCCGGTCACGCCAATTTTAGTGTTGGCAGTGCAGTCCCCATATCTTGAAAAAAATCTGGCAGTTTATTAAATACATAACCTAGTTAGTGTGGCTTGTTTCTGGCCACTCATAATTTAATATAAATAGTTCTTTCATGTAATTATTTGACGAGCTCCATTATTGTTGCAAACTTAACAGACTTTCCATGTCTTCCGTATGTTTATACATATGTTCTTTTTTATCTTGGTGTTAAAGTCTCCTGGAACTATAATCATGTCTTATCTTGGCATCAAAGATTCTTTCGAGGTGATCATCAAAAAAGGTCTACCTTTTCTCCATTTTTAACTTCCGTGGGAGCTTGGACAGTTAGAATACTGTAGTTATTGAAATTCCCATATATTTGTGGAGGTCTTAAATCCAGCCATAACCCAACAACATGTGCTTCTTTCTACAAACCCAGTTCCAAACTCGTGCAGCCTTTAGTTCCTTATCGGGAATCGATATATATGGACTTCCATGATGTTAAATAGTCTCATGGAGAGGACTACAGTGGGTGAAAAACAATAATCCTAAAGTGTCTCCCAACTTAGACATGCCATATTATTACTCTCCTTGAACCCAATACACCCTAACTCTTTGAATCAGCCCCAAAGGGATCTATTATGGAGCTAAGGATGGTCTGCCGCTTCATTATGGAAACTATGGGCCGTATCAACGTAAACTGGCTTGCCCCCTTCAGGTTGTTTGTACCTTCAAAAGAAATATATTTCTCTCAGGAAACCACATCGTGCGGCCAATGATCTGCATGGCCTACTGAGCCAACGGGAAAAAAAATATCCTTTCATTATTAAAATAGACGGGTCTTTGAAGAGGTAGTTGTTTATAAAAAAAAAAGACGCTTAGTTTTATTTTTTAATGGCAAGAGTCAACGACATTCTCAATATTTAAACTTCAGCTAGGTTAAACGTATTCTAAATCACGTACAGAATAAATTTGTAAATTTTTAACGCAGTTAAATTTAGATTATGGTCACAACTCAAACATTATCCTAACTAAAACATACATCAATTGGCTCTTGGTGGCCGCACCAATAAATATAAATAAAATCCTAATACTTTGAAAAGTATTTAATATCTTGCTTATATTTTATATTATTTATTACAGACCATTTAATGTTTTAAGAGCTCTCCAGATTCGGCCTCCTGAATCCCTCCGAAACCTTCCCAAACGTATCCGCAAAGTCTGGAACCGCTACTTCTTCCAATTGTCCCAGCTCAATTTTACACCTTAAATATAAAGACATATTCCCTCTATTGATTAACTATAAAGTGATGATTGTTTTATCGACAGTTTTTATAATAAAATCATTGGAAGCAGAGCTGTCAATGGTGTCACTACAAAATAAGGGCCCTTCAGTATCTTGAGCTACATTTATAGTTTTTAAAATAAGCATAAAATAACTGTAAACAGACAATGTAATATTATTATTTTAATTTATAACTTTTTTAGGATAAAAAAGTAAACTTTTATAGAGGCTGGGTGAGCCCCTGCAGGGTCTCCAGATCCAACAGCAACCATCCCCGGCTGTTAACAGATTAAATGAATTTATCTACCACAGCCGGAGTGAAACCCAGGACCTTTGCACGGCAACTCAGCGCTCTACCACTAAGCTAGCCCGTTCCCATTCCCACATTTATTATTATTATTTATATTTTAATTATTTGAATATATTGAATCAAAAGTAATACCCCATCTTCATTACTCAAGCTTAACAGAACTTTGAATAATTTTTACCATACTTTGAGGTCTAACTACAAGTTTTTAACTTTTTTCTTGAATGATTTCTTCCACCTACAAGTTTTTAATATTCTTAAAATTGCTATAAAGTAATTAAATGATGAAGCAATAACTATTCATAATTTCTCATACATCTATATATTTTTTTATTTCTATGTTATGTAATAAATAAAAACGAATAGAATCCAAAGATGATGATTATAATATACATACGCTAGTCAGATGCTCTGTCTCTCAATCATTCTTAGGATGTTAGTAAAAATCGATATCAGCTGGCCATTTACTAAAACATAATATGAAAATTATAAATATTACAAACACACTAAAATATATTATAAATATTAATGTATTATATATATTTTAATAGATAAAAATATACCAAAAAAATTAGTACAACGGAATCATTTTATAAAAGTAATTAACATTAGACAACTCAACTCATCTTGTTATAGATTTTGACAAGTAATTATTATGATAATGATAATGATAATGCTACTAATAGTAGAGAAGATAATTGAACGCGAAATTTCGAAGTTGTAACAATTTTAGCCCACATACTTTCTAAATTTATATAAGTCTAACCTACAAGATCAAGAGTCTACCCACTTATGCCTTGTCTACCAATCAAACCCTTTGGTTCAGGGTGCCTTATTCTTTTAGTTATTAAGGCTTGTTCAAAGTAAATCAGAAAGGGATATAATTATCTATTTTATTATTGTAGATGGCATCAGAGTCCTCTTGTGAGAAAATCTTAAACTAACTCAGAGATTAAGACATGTACACGAAGAGCAGCACTCTCCCCTACTATTGGAGGGGACATAAGGATAAATTGGACTCAGATGTTTTTCGGTTGAACAGGTCAGATTGGAACAGTGCGTGATAAGGTTTCACCTAACCAACTTTGAGTCTGGTGAAGCGCTGATTCAAATCCTGTCTCGCTGGGTTGAATTTTTTTTTTTGGTAGATCCATTGCTGGATCTCGACCTTATGATTGTTTTTAGAGTAGGTTGGTAACCTGTAGAAATAGCCCGTCCTCTTTTTCGTAATGGAAGTAGAACAAGATGTTAAACCTCAGTAAAAAGAAAAAAAATGTAGGCTTTCGTTCTCTCGTGTGTTATGATCTTATTTTCAAATTACTAATTTTTACTTTCAACTTCTAAACGCCTAAAATTGATTTTGAGACCCGCTATTGCAAAGGAACATAGGAAGACGCTACTAAGAATAGACAAGAAGGCGCGGTGCACTTAGTTCGTATAGATTCCACAAGCGTATCACAAATTACGTTTAATTACAAATAATCTAAGGTCTTACAATTATCGTAGAATTGAAATTAGATTCTCTTTTATTGAGTTAATTTCAAATTTATAGTTCGAAAGGAAATAAAAAATACTGAACACCAGCGCAGTATACGGCATTCAAAAAACATAAGAATTTTGTGAATAGTCGCATTTGTGAGATGTTTTTGAACGGAAATCGGGAGAACTAATGAAAGGTTTTTAACGCCAAAGTCCTGGAGTGCAGTTACTCAGTGCAACTACTAGAGCGTTGAGTTGATGTGCCGAAAGTCTCGGGTTTAAATCCGACTATGGTGGATTTTATTTAATCTGTTAAGAGCGAATTTTAGTTAATCTGTCAAGGATTGATCCTTTGGGATCTAGGACCCTCCTCGGCCCCCCAGCTTCTATAATATGGGTACCCAAAATAGGGGGGGACCTGGCAGTTGAGCGTGCTATAGGACAAACTACCTCCCTCCACAATCATTGTCCAAGAAACAGTACAGTCTCTACCACGTACTAAACCTTTTTTATATAACAAAAGTATCCATTACGACCATTTCTTATATTATACATCTTCACGCTTAGACAGGAACCAACTACTGGTCCGCCAATTCAAGGATTCCCTCAACTGTAAAGAAATCGATTCTGTCTGGATAACCAATTATTCCTGCCAAGAAGACGGAACAGTGAAATCATAACTACTAATAAACGAATTTCTCCTTATATTATTATATATCCATATGATTCGCGCTCAATACCAAGGTTGGATTAATTAACTTAGTTTGTTCAAGTGAAGTTATCTTATTACAAAAAAATAATATGAACTTGTGCAAAAAAGAAAAAAAAACGGTCCTATTCGGGTTGCCGAAAATTTGATGACCTGATAATATACTTGTTAATGAGCTTGCCAAAATCTATAGCTTATTCAAAATTAATTAATTCCCTTTTCTCACGAGGTCAGTAAATTTCCTAATATTTAGCTAAAAAATCATTTACCACTACAACCCGTGAAGGGTCATAGCTTCAGTTCTTGTCGGAGGTCACACACAACGTCCATTCCTGGATCCGCAAATGAGTAAAGAATAAGGACGCTAGACTATATAGAGCTGCTAATTTATAATTACGTGTTGCTTAATTTCTTGTCACTCAACGACCAGGTTTTCCGCACAATTGAGGGAGCCCGCATGATTGAGGCTGGGTGAGCCCCTTGAGGGCCTGCTGGTCTCACAGCATCTATCAGTGGTTGTTAACAGATTAAATAACTTATCAACCATATATAGATTTGAACCCAGGACCTTCAGCTCAGCAACGCAGCGCTCGACAAATTGTGCTACCCCGCTATTTAGCTCAAAAATCATCCCAAAATAGTAAAGTATTCTATTTAAAAAAAAAAATACAATAGCAGAGATATTCTGGGAAGAATTGGAGCTAAAATAAAATTGTCCGAATAGCTCAAAATTTGGACTGGGCGATTACCACAATACCTAAATTGTAATTTTAACCCATCGCTCATAGGCGATTCACCGAACTGGCAGTTGATGTTGCGGGAGGCCTTGTCCCCACGTGGGATGTAGAGCTATCTATGTATGTATGCTCATAGGCGAACCTATTTCATCCCCAAGACTAAAACCGAGACTCTTAATAGATATTCTGATGTGAATTCCATTACCTTTCTCACCAATCGTTTTAACAAATTGTAATATAATCATGTTTTCTTTTAGTTTTCCGTTTTATAGTACTATAGTTCTATTTATTATTACATTTATTTTAATTTTGTTTATTTATTTATTTACTTATTATGATTATTTTTTGTTTAAACTACTATCATTCTTTTATATGAAAAAAAACTATTAGATATTTATACCTTCTCTTGTAAATGAGCTGATAATGTACAGTTACGGGGGGTCTGTTGCATGAGACGAAACCCACATTTGTACCTCATGTTAAAATTTAAAGTTCATTATTAAAAAAACCATGGAAGGCAAGGAATAGCCGATCTGGAAATAAAGAAAGAAAAAAATCCACTGCTGCACTACTAGTTTTATTATGACAAAATTTCCTTTTAACTTATGGAATTGGGCATTAAAAAACATAATAAGCAAAAGTTTTAGGTTATGAATACCCTTTAATAACGGATATAACAAAAATAATTGTATTGAGACAAACCAACTATACTTTGACATGTTTAGAAAATCGTTAATTTAAGTTATATTTTCTATAATTATAAGCCATAATTAGAGATGGTATAACTTCAATGTTGATATTAAATCAAAGAAGCCTTTATAACAGTACATTAAAAAGTGGTGACCTTCAGAAATGTATATTATGTCAATTAAGAGGATTTAATAGGGGGTGCTAATCTTATAACTAATTTTTTTTTATTGCTATGAATAATTGTTATCCAAACCTAATACAGTTCTTGTGCAATAAACCGGATTTCCACAGATATTTTCTCCATCAAGCAATTGAGAAATATTTATTTAGCTTAATTCACTATAAGTAAAACATCCATGCAGAGTGCTTGATTCAACTCTGTCCCCCCTTGCCAACTGCATTCAAATCTCCAGTTGGAACTGGAACTACTGATCATCTGTAGGATATCATATTTTCTCGGCCGGGGAAATGGAGTTGGGCTAAACATCATATGCCAAAACTTGTGCATATGATGTTGGTGTTCATCAACTAAGGTTTGGTTTACTAACAAGCTGTCGTCAATCAAATCGATATCGGATAGTACAACAGCATTGTTCTTATGTAGTATTAGGATCATTAACGAACTTATAAAGTCGAGAGGCATGACGAAAGTCCGATTTCTCATAACGAAAAATAGTCAAATCATTCGATTTGTATTTAAAGATAACACTCAAAATCTGAATACCTTCCGTTCTCTTTGAATATCCTCACGAATCTGAAACACGAACAGTCTACATCCGTCGCGGTCGACCTCGGGAACAATGCATTGATGGTATTAATACTGTTTTCAATTGATATGAAAAGGGATAATAACTGGATGACTCTGTGCCAGAGATAGCACGCAACACTCTCCTATTTCCCTTTAATTTTTTTATCAAATATAGATGTCATATTTTAAAGTAGATGCAAAAAATGAGGCCATAAATATAAATGAGTACACGTAATTCTTCCTGGTGGTTCAATAATGTTATCAAATATCAACAGCTTTTCTGAGAGTACTTTCATGCGACTAAGAATGAACAATCCTTCCTTTCTCTTTTACTGTTCGATCTGTAATGCGGCGTTGGGAGGATGCCAGCGTCACATACAAGAAGTAAACACAACTACAGCGTCGCCATTTGCTCCTTACGATCACTAGTCATCTTTAGCCTGCATTAAGTTTATATAACAAGTCTAGTGCGATTTAAAAAGACTAAAATATTTAAAAATTACTTTTAATAGTGATGTTTAAAGTCTCTTGCAGTATATACATTACGCATTTCAAATATGCTTGCAGGTTTTCCTATTATTATATTATAAAAGTTTAATTAGGTTTTTTTTAAATATTGATTTGCTAAGCCATTCTCGACGCACTAGCAATTACTAAAAATTATCAGTTACTAAGAGGAATTATTTGAATAAACATATATATATATATATATATATATATATATATATATATATATATATATATATATATATATATACACCCATACACATAAAAAATAATTTTTAAGTGACAGTAAAATCTTTAAAATTAGCCTAATTAGAATAGAACTGTACATTCTTCCACTGGCGGATATTCCACAGCGGCTGGCAATTGTTGCCACATTCTAAACCCTGATTTCTTCTTTCTCCCGGAACTGGAGGCTACACACCCGGATGAGATACTGATCAATTGGATCAAAGTGACAATTATACTTTAAGGACTGATCCAAATCCAATTTAATTTTGAGAAAAAAAAATTATAAATGTTCAAAAAACGGATAAAAAACATTTTTTTTTGTAGTGGCAGTTGATATTGAGATTAGGCTAGTTAGTTCCAGGACAGCGCTTCAAAACTGTTGACTATTCGCTTATCTTGCAACTCTTCAAACCCGCGTCCTAAATAGTGTATTGGATAAGTTATATACTTATATTTAGACAAACAAAACAAGCACCTAAAACCTTAGACTACTTTTCAAATTTATTATTATTACAAATTCATAGCTGTGGAAGAAAGTAAGTAAAGAGCACACAATTTATAAGCTTTATTGATTAATGCTGCTTTTACTACTTTTTGGGGGGGAATGGTGGGGAGGAAAGCAAGTTCATAGCTTCATATTATTTTCTATGCTAGGAAGCTAATATTTTTTTTAATTTTGGCTATTACTATCTTTAATGTTATTATTTTTAAGTATTTGCGTTCAATGAATTTTTCGGCTTTTGGAGATGAGACCATCATTTTAAAATGTTCCCACTTGGTGATTCGTCATAAATGATTATACAGCAGTGTAATATATATACATACGCATGTATACATACTTAGAAATAGTTTTTGTTATACTTTATTCATAAAGCAGCTTTCTGTCTCGAGGAAGAGCTGGCGCCAGGACGTAGGGTCTTCTACTACCTGCAGTTTTTTGTTATGTGTACTCAGACGATTTTTTTTTTTTTTGAAGAATTAAATTGATAATATATAAGGTTTTCAATGCAATAAAGTAATTTATGTAGATTTGTAAAATATGGACATCGACAAGTAATAAAAAAAAAGAAAGAAAAAATACCACTTTTAAAACATTTATATTATGTTTCAGGGGAGCGGAGTGGCTCAGTGATAGAGCACTGAGTTGCCATGCTGGAAATCCTGGTTAAAATCCCGCTGCAGGCCATGATTTTTATTTAGTCTGCAGCGGGAGATGGATCATATGGGATCTAGGATCCTCCTGGGGCCCATCCAGCCTCTATAAAATACAAAAATAGGGTACCCAAAATAAGGGGGGGGAATCTGGCGTTTGAGCGTGACCTAGGACAAGTCACCTCCTTGCAGAACCGTTGTCCATGAAACAGTACAGCCTCTACCATGTACTGAACTCCAGACCCTTCACGGTTTGTAACGGTACAGTTTTTTTTTTTTTTTTATTATTATGTTTCAGTGGAAAATAGTTGACTGGATAATTCAATCTGTCTTTTATATTATGATTTTTTTTATTGTGAGTTCATTAAAATTTTCAACTTTCTTATTAATTATACATAAAAATAAGGCATAATTACACGTAAGACATCCAATAAAATTACTTAGTGGTAACACTCAAGAAACAAAATGAATTTTAAAGTTTAAAATTAAATCTAGAGGTACAAGGGAAATTCCTGTAGAAAATCAAATTTTAATATTTGTATGATGTATTTTTTATGAGAATAGAGTATGTTTAATAAAAACAATAATGTTGCGAATTAAATTCCCGACTTTATTTTCCGTAATCACCCGTTTAATCTTGCTCAGAGCTTGTGCCAGATTTCGTAACGGGTATTTATCAATGGGTAATACATAATGTATTTGCAGCATACCTATTCTGAGGGACACGCTACTTGTAAACAACTTTTTTTGGCTGATCAACTACAGAATGTAGTTTCTATATTAATGTATATATTAAATAATACATCGATTAGTTGATCATTTTATAAATAAGTAATATATTTAATATATTTTTTGTACTTGTACCATCAAATATTCAGTTTTTTCTTTTCACTTGCTTACTTAAATTTTGTAAAACTGATTTTAATATACATGCGATATTTCGAGTTGATTCTCATTCTCATTTCATGATTCGTATTGAAAACAACATAAACCTACAATAGTTTTTAATAATTATGCAAAGTATGTCGGATCTGATTCCTCAAGCTTGCTCAAGCGAAGAAAAAAATCCCCCTGCGAGAGTGTCCTTGATCTAATAAAAAACATTTAATAATATAACTAAATAAATTAAACTATTTTTCTTGAAGGTCATTTTCTTTTCTTTACGATGGTGCAATTGAAACAAAATTATATTTTATAATATAGCTTTCAATTAAAAAAGGAGCAAAGTGGCTTGATGGTAGAGTGGTGAAATGCCGTGTCGAATTTCCTGGGTTCAAATCCAGCTGTGACAGATTTTATTGAATCGTTTAGCCCCCTGGGGTTCACCAGTCTCTATAAAGTGGGTACCCAAATAGGGGAAAACCTGACGGTTGAGCATGATCTGGGATAGATCACCACCCTCCACAACCGTTGGTCAAGAAACAGCATAATCTTTACCACGTACTGAACCCAAGACTCCTCGTGAGTAGTAATGGTACAGTTTTTTTCTATTAAAAAGAAAAATATTGTTTAACAATAACGAATATTAAATTCCATTTTTCCATGTGGAATTGGACCAAGAATCCGTATGAACATTTTTGTTAATACACTCTGCGACTTTAGGGTACCGTATATACACTTCAGTCCCAAAGTGGTTTTTTGTTTTTAACTCAATAACGTCTAAACCTGAATTCAGTAATTAGAATAGATTCAGTCTTGGGAATGGTCTCAATACATACGACAACAAACAGGATATACAAATAAATATCGTTTTCGACTAATAGTAAAATTTTTTTTATTATTCTGCCCCACTCGCTACACCACTTTTACTACTTCAGAGACCTTTCAGGAAATTACAATTTAGAAAAACAAAACAACTTTTTTGCGTTCGAACGTTGTATCATGAATATAATTCTATCTGATGGACTGCAACTTTAATTTAATTTAATTGATAGAACCGGGGTGATTATGGCTTGATGGCAACAGGCCAAAATCCCTTCATATTTAACTCCTTATTACTTATCTAGAGTCATATTGTATCGAGTGTACAATCGCTACGAAACATAAGATTAACCTAAGTTTTTAAACCTGCACCACTACAAACCATGAAGGGTCTTGGGTTCCGTACGTGGTAGAAATTGTACTGTTTCTAGGACAAAGGATGTGCAGGGAGGTTATTTTTCCAAGATAAAGCTCAAACCCCAATTAACTTTATAAAGGCTGGGCGAGCCCCAGGAGGGTATCCAGATCACACAGGACTATTAACGGAATATATAAATTATCTGTCACACTCAGATTTGAACCCGGGACCTTTGGCACGGCAAATCAGCGCTCTACCACTGAGTTACCCTGCTCCCACCTAATTATATAGTGTTTAATATATATTGCATATGTTATAATACGTTAATTACTCCAAAGAGCAATAGTAACTTCATGAAAATAGACATTAGAACAATTTAAAACGTTAGTCAGATATACTTTTAATTTTAACGACTTTTATCTGACTGAAGTGATCACAAAGAAGATCAAGACGCAAAACCCTCTGGGGTATTCTAATGGGTGTACGTGGCACCCTCCTCAGACGTTCGTTGAAATAGCGCTGTTGCGCATACAGACCAATCCAAGGAATCCGACCTTGTCTCTCCAATAAAAACATGGAGTATTCAATTTTTTGAGCATTACAATATATTTCAACTGAGGTATTAGTAAAATAAATTTACTCCCAATTACTTACATAAGACTTATGTTCATGACTACTATAATTCCTATTCCACTAAGTAATAGAATTCCTCTTGTATCCAATCCATACAATCCAAAATCCTTAATGCTCCTTACTTAGTCACAAATCAAGTTATATATAATGGCCAATGTTTTGCTGATTTGGCCCGAACCCGATATAAGTTCTTTTATGACAAACTATATTCCCACTAAAACCCACTAGTTTCAAACTCTTCAATTCCCGATTATCCTCCGAGGTGTCTGAAAAGAAGATGGCCTCGTGACATTTTATGTTGAATTTGTTATTTGAGTACTACCACTGTGTAGTTCTCTACTTGCCTTTATCCATGCCATTTTCATTCATTATATTTACTTTATAATACAGTTGCAAATTTAAATATATATATTTAAATATATATATATCACATGCATTTTATTTCAAATCGTTTTTTGTCAATAAAAGATACAGGAATCCGCTTCAGTAATATGCACATGTATTCTCATTTTGTTTTTCCGGTTAGTTCTGCAGACCTTGTAGATCTTTGGCCTCCGTAACCAAACTTCTCCACCTTTGTTAATCTTGGACCACAGATTTCCAGCTGGCTGCATGAAGCATCAGAAGATTAAAGAATTTATAGAAATTTTTTTTATTCTATCTATCCTTCAGGTCTTTCGAGGTCTCTTGACGACTACAGTAGCATGCATAGATGTGTAGAGGCGTCTAGATGTATTGCTTCTATTGCCACCTTCATCCACACTCTGAAGACCAGCTAATTTCACTGCGAGCAGCAAGGACTCATTTGCGAGGAAATAGTTATTTAATTACCATTACAATACTGCTGAATACTATTTTATCATCACATTATAAAAATTAAACATTCTATAAATCAATTTAGATTATGTATTTTTTCATATGAATTCAATTATATATTAAATTATGTACCATTGATTCAGCACTTTCTAAAAACATTTTTTTTCTGTTTTGCTTTTTTTCGCAAATCGGCCAAACAAGCACCATATCAGATAACATGGCAGATATGTTTTTACACGTTTATTCTTTCTACTCATCCAACATTCCTTCATTACCTCTGAATCTTGCCTTCTCTCCTGCGTCCATCCCCCAGGCCACTGCTTCGTTCTGTATTCCACTAGAATACTAATGTTTCTTATCGACTCCTAAATCTCTCTCAATCTAGGCAGTCCTTATCAGTTGTTCCAAGTTTTTTAAGATGTTTAATCTGCTTACCATAACCACTCTGGCTTTTCAGGTTGTACAGTCCCTGGCCAAATTAATGTGACCACTGGATAGATTCGTTCTTGTTACATAGTTCCATAATCTTTTTGTATGCGTAATGATGTAAATCGAGTTTAAATATTAGTTTTATGGATAAGTTAGTTATCTCATAATAATATGAAATTGAAAAAAATAGTTTCGAAAATAAATCTTTATTTTTTTTTAATATTTTGTGGTGTCACCCTATTTACACCCTATTTTATATATTGACGAAAAAGAACTATCAAAATAGTTAAAATATATGATACAAATAATAAACTTACCGAATCCGACCTGTATTTAATGAAAAAGAAACAATAAATCCACAAAAATTTCAAACACAAATTATGCACGCCGTCACTCGTAAAACAAAGTGGCTGTACTAAAACCAATGCTGCCATTACTAAAAAAAATACTTTAAAAAACTTATAACTGTGTTGCTATTACTTAAAACAGCACACGCGAAAGTATATAAAAAAAATTAGGAAACAGCAAAAAAAAAAATAATCTTTCTTGGTGGTCACATTAATATGGCCAGGGACTGTATCTCTCATGGAATATTTGCTTATTCAATCTTGTAGGATCCTGACCATGTGCCCGTAGAGACTTAATCGTATTTTCCACGTAGTAGTTTCTAAGTCATCTCTCCTTTCGTATATTTCCTTTATTTGATCTCAATATGTATCTCCCCTTTGATATTCTTGGGCCATTAATTCTTCTTAAAATTCCCCTTTCGATTTTCAGGAGATATTCCAGGCTTGATAAATTCGCTTTTTACGTGTCATACAAAAGCATTGGCATTATAACTATTATAATTTAATATTCTAGTAAATAATGGGATAAAGTATTTTTTATGTGTATTTTTGTAGTTATACCGAACGAGAATTGCGTTTTTTTTCAGGGTTTCGAAGCAGACCGGAGGTTCGGTCCAGAGGCGGTCTGCACTAAGAAAGTAATGTAGATCCTCGTGCCTCTGTTGACTTCGAACAACCATAACCAATTTTTCACTATCCTTGAACCCGAGCGTGTTTCGGTGGAAAGGCCTCTGGTAAGTCGACCTCAAAGGGAATGGTTATAGAGCAACGGGCAGCCGCCGAACGTGAGGTTGAGTGACCCCATCCAGGTTCCCTCTGCTTCCGCAAGCAGTACATTGTCTGCAAGAAGACCACATGGCCAAAGATCTACAATGTCTACACCTCCAACCAACAATACATAAATTATAAAATCTGTTAACAACCATACATTTTTAACAGATAACACGTTAATCTAAAATCTCTCCTGGCACTTGTCCAGCCTCTATAAAGCGTGTATCCTTAAATGTGGAAAAAGCCCGTCTATGGAGTATGATCTTGCCCAATTCACCTTCCTTCACAACCGTTATCTCAGACAGTACATTCTGTACCCTGCATTAAACCCAAGACAATATAGCATGGGTTATACAGTTTTTTTTTATAAATATCTAAGAACGATGAGACATTTATTCCCATTGATAACTCGGATTCGAAATTATTTTTATCTTGATACTTTCCCTTATATGTAGTAGTATATGTATATGTATCTAATCTAGTAAGCTAATAAATAAAAAGGATTAGCGAACCTAAAAAATCGATGCCGATACCACCAATCTCTGCTAACAAGCTAACAAATACATTTTTTATATTTAATCTGTAAAATTTTAACATCGTAAAAAGACTACCACGTAAAATATTGGAACCAAATTATTTCACTAAGAAGAAGGTGTTAGTTCCGCAGATTGTCGTTTCGAGTCAAGTCACATCTAGTTTTTTTAACCTGTCATTTATTTTCTTTTTAATATTCTCGAAAGTAAAAATAATCGTCAGTTTTAGTATGAAGAAAAGAGACCCATCATGGGAAATATTTATATTTCAGTAATTATTTCATTAAGGAATAAACGTTTCAACAAACATATACATCATCTATAGTTCGAAATGTTGGTTGAAACGTTCATTTCTTGATTAAATGATTATCGATATATACACATTTTCGAGAATATTAAAAAGGAAACGAATGGAAAGTTAAAACTTGTGACTTAACCCAACATGAGATTCTTTTTATTGAGGAAAATTTCTGGTGGTTGAGTATGATCTTGGCCAAATCACCTTCCTCCACAACCGTTTGCTGAGACAGTACATTCTCTACCCTGTATTAAATCCAAGACACTATAACTTCATGGGTTATATAGTTTTTTAGTTATCTATGAACTATGAAACATTTATTTCTGTTGATGATTCTAATAAAATGTACTACTTATCAAGACCGTAGCCAAGGGGGGGGGGGGTTAAGGGGTCCCCCAAATCCCGAAATTTAGTTAGTATTAAAAATTAATACTAGGTTAAAAAGGTGCAAATTAAATTAAAAACAGAACATCCAAAACAACACATTGTACATCACAAAACAAAACATCCAAAACAAGAGAGGATCCAAAACATTTTACATCATTGTATGCAATACAAGCATACTTATATTTATATTTGCCTGAAAATGACCTCCAACAACTTCACAATAATTAATAATCGTATCGAAAATCAAAAATTGAAGTATTGTTGTTGCGTATTGCATTTAAATCATTCATCATCCAATAATATTTTATATAGGCAAATTTATCCAAATTTTAAAAATTATCATGAATAATGGTTTTAAAATCCTCGATCCTGACCTGACCCCCCCCCCCGAAAGATTTTCCTGGCTACGACCTTGCTACATATAAGATGCAGATATCAGCTTACTGCATTCGGTAAGTAAGCTAATTGATACATTTTTTATTACTTAATTTTTTTTTTTTACTTCGGAAACAATACTACGACATACTATATTGTAGCTAAATTATTTTACTAGGAAAACTATGCCTAACTTCAAATAAAATATCACTTAATGTCTTAACAACAAGACTCCTGAATTGTTAAGAATGACGCATCTGAGGCGAATACCCACAAAATAAAAAGGTTGCTTTTATATTTTTTTATTTACAGAAAAAAAATACACGTATAACATTGGGGTTGTGGTTGAGATAATACGTCTTAGATAATAGTTTCGGTTGAAATTACCAAAAGTAGATTGAAAGATCTAGGTCACAGAAACTTCCTGGAATGGATTTGTGTTGTCAATTAAAATTTTTAAATATGTTCAATGTTACGAACTTAATAGAGGATGTCTATACGATTATTTTATTTTCACATGTGGCATTCCAGGGGAAGGGATAATATGACAAAGCGAAGGCCGTACGGTAATGCTACCGAACAAAGAGTCTCAAAATCACTTCCTTACCCCACCTTTCGACAATTTTATGTTATACTCCCTCTTATCTAACACCAATTTCTGGCCGATATAAAGTTTTGGAAACTGTTCCGCAGGTTGTCGCTTCAACCTGATTTACAGCAAATTTTTACTGTTTATTTGTTTCATTTTCAATATTTTCCAAAAATAGAAGCTATCGTGAGCTTTAATATATAAAAGAGAAAGTAATTATGGGTAATGAGTAGATTTCAATAATCATTTTATCAAGAAATAAGAGTTTCAACTAACAATTCAACAATTTAACAGTTAACCTGTAAATACATAGCTGGCTGTATGGATGGAAGTATCCAATGCCATAAAAAAAAAAAAAAAAATGTTTGTTGAAGGGTTCATTTCTAGATGAAATTATTACAGAAGTATATAAATTCCCCATAATTACATTATCTTGTATTAAACTTGTAGATAAATGATCTAATACTTAAATTGTTTTGTAATTTGTATTTTTGGAAAATATTAAAAGGAAACGAAAGAAAAGTTAAATCTTGTTGTGACTCAAATCGAAGCGACAAACTGCGGAACAATGACCAAAGTTTTTATTATATTAGCTTTGAGAAAAAGCAAGAATTTAACGAAAAATACCAAGAAGCTTATATACAAATCCGAAATTGAAAGCATATTGCTATATGGAGCAGAGACATGGACGATAAGCGCTGCTCTAGGAAAAAAGCTATCTGCTACTGAGATGGACTATTGGAGGAGAGCTGCCAGGGTGTCCCGACTAGAAAGAAGGACTAATGCCAACATTAGAGAACGGATGCAAGTTCAACATAACGTCCCCCAAAATGTAAAGAAAAAAGATTGGAATGGTATGGCTATCTTAGAAGAATGGAGGAAGAAAGATTGCCCAACTTAATCCTCAATCAATTGGAGTGCCGAAGGGAGGAAACGGCGAGGTAGACCTCGAAAAAGATGGTCAGAAGGCATTGAGGAAAGTCTGCACGGCCAGGGTCTGAGGGAGGAAGATATACAAGACAGAAAAAAGTGGAAACAGGAATTGAAGGAAATTTTTGGTTGAAGGAAACCTCAATCTGAGGAAACCCTTTAAAAAAAGTTTTGAGAAAATAACATTTTTTGCAATGCAATGTTGAATTGATTTTTTTTTTGCATCAGTACCGCAGGTTGTCCTATCGAGTTGTCACAACGCATTTTAACGTTTCATTCGTTTCCTTTTTAACATTATCGAAAATAAAAATGATTGTATTACTGATTGTATATAGAGAACCGACTTACGCGTACTGCTTAGGTTATATCATCACCTATACTTCGAAATGATTCTTAAAACGTCCATATCTTGTTGAAATGATTACCGATATATACACATTTCCAATAATTACACTCTTTTTTTCCTACTTAAAGATTATTTTTATAAAGGAATCGAATTAAAAGTTAAAACTTGTAGTGGCGTTCCTGGAAGATACAACCCGCGGAACTGATACAATTTTTTTTAATAATATCAGTCATGATCAGAATTTTGAAAATATATGTATAAAATCCTCCTCTCGTTGCCTACCTTAAAAATAATTCTAACTAGAACAGATTACAGTTAAAAAATAACATAATCTTAAACAACACTGCAGGCATAGTAGTTATTGCGGAGATAACTTACAACCGTGAATTTCTACACATGAGCGCTAATTTAATATATTGTGTTGCTAATATAGAATAAATCTCCTATTATTTTTACAAATAACAATAAGTAAATGCTAAACAAAAATAATCTGTACCATTATAGCCCATGAAAAGTCTTGGGTTCAGTACATGGTATAGATTGTACTGTTTATAGGACACTGTTGTACTTTATAGAAGCCGGGTGAGCCCCGCCGTAAGGTCTGTAGATCTCACAAGATCCTTTTAATAGATTCAATAGTTTATACCACAGCCGGATTTGAACGCACAACATTCAGCATAGCAACTCAGCCCTCTACACACTGAGCTACCCTGCTCTCCCGAGAAAGAAATAACATTTATATTAAAGAAATAACACCTATTCAGTTTGCAAAGAAGGCTGCTTTGTCAGGCTCCGAAACGACTTGAAGTTTAGCTGCAAAGAATGTATTGAGTATTTTTTAATCTTCCGAATGAACGCAGTGATAATATATAAAGGAATACATAAAAACATGAAATAACATAAAAATAGCATTATTTTTAATTTTTAATTTTTCAAATTTATTAAGCTAATCAACTATTTTTATATAACATCCCATACTTATATTTTAAAAAATTACATTTCTAACTGTCATTCTACGAGATACGTATTCATTTCTTTCTACATATTTCTTCTGTAATTATGGTTTGGCATCATATTTTGTATTATTTTTCATACATTTTACTCATGTAACCTCTAGGAGTCTATTTTCATACATTTTATATCTGTAATTAAACTAGTTTTTTTTAATCCTTTATATCTCATCTCTTATATTTTAATCTTTTCATTTTGTATCTTTATGTTTACCTTCTCATTTTTTCTTTCCCTTTATATTATGTTTACATTATTTATCCTTTCTGTACATTTATTCTGTATTTTTTATTCGGTACCTTTAATTATTATATACCTCGATCTCATCCCTACTAAATTTTCAAACTTTCACCAAAACCTTGCCTGTCATCCCAACCCCCTGGCTCAGTCATTATCCAGTTCCACGTATCCATATAACCCACCCCGCCGTCTAAACCGGCAATGGCCTCGAGACCTGATATAATAATGTTATTTGGAGTACTGGTACTGGTCAGATTCTCCACTCACGACCTGTGTGTGTTTGTGTGAAGCGCCCTTAACCAGCTTCCATTGGCGTTTAATGCCAGTGACGCGGCCGGGAAAGGGGGCTGGGGCCTCCCGGACTCCTGGTTTGCCTTCATTCATGAGGAAGAAGCTCAGTTCGTGGACCCCAGGCAAATTGTAAATAGGGTATGAATGTGCACAGTATATTTCTTTTGTTTTATTTATTATTATTATATTTTTTTATTATATATATATATATATATATATATATATATATATATATATATATATATATTTTTACTTTATTTTTGTATATATTTTTTCGCTTGTATATATTTATTTATACATTTATTTTTTTTATATCATTGATTTTTTATGGAATGGTTGTAAGCTACATAGCACCATTACTTATTGCCCACAAGAGGCAGATTGTAATGCTTCAATAAAGTGTTTTCTTCTCTCTTAAAAAAAAAAAATTATTATATCTGTCACTATTTTATTTTTCTGCATGACATGCTACTATATTCTTGTTACTGTAACGTAAGTTTTGTACTTATTTGGTGTTGTTTTTTTGACTGCACCCCCCCAACTATCTCCATTCTCCATAAAGAAATACAGTATTTCTTTTCTTTTCTTCCTGCATGCATCCATCTAAACTTAATAGTTTTACTAATTATATGGGCAGCCCATCGAGAAATGCTAAAACTAAAGCTAACATAACATGAGAAATGTGTTATAAGTTGGAATCGATGTGATAAGTAAATAATATATTTTTTGGTGTTATAGAGTATATCAACACAGCAGAGGAGCCGCCTTTTTTAAAAATAATTGCTTGAATTTATTTCGTTCAGGCAAATGTAAGCAATAATCATAAGCAAGGTTACTCGACCCCGGCTGGATAAGGTTAGATAAAAACAGCTGATAAAAACTCCATAATATGAAAATTCAACATACACTCGCCAACCATCAAAAAGCACAACAGGAAAAAATAAATAATAGTAAACGACACAAAAACATAAGACAAAATACCATATGAAAAAATGAAAGTAAAAATACAAGAAAAAAAAAAGAACATTATCAAGAAACCAGTGGACTTATGGCTAATCCACAAAATATATTAATATTGAAAAGAAAAAAGAGACCTTACATAAATGTTAAGACCATGGAAAAATTCCAACGAAAAGCCCTTAAGTCTCCAAACTATAACAGAAATTGAAATTATCTGTCCAATATTTATATAATTTAACTTAACGATGTTAATAACGTTAATAGTTCCGTGTATCATATACAAAGATGATGATGGAAATGATGATTTGAGCCAGTTAAAATATACTTTCGCTTAGTCTATCCATCATCTCACTTTCTAAACGTTTGATATGTTCGTTTTCTGAATTCGCGTTTTCTTCCTCCCGTTATTGATTATTCATAAGGAACGAGTGAAATTTCTGATAGTTCATTATTATAATTCAGCTTTCCATGGAAGTTTTCCGAAGTAAAAGTTCATAGCATTTCATTCCTCTCGATTGCCTTCTTCGTTCAGATCAGCATTATTATCTTCATTGTTAGGGAATAAAATTATTTGTCATGAAACCACAAACAATACAATGTATTGTCATGTCATGAACCACTACAGCCCACGAAGGGGCTTTGGTCCAGTACATGGTAGAGATTATACAGTTTCTAATACAACGTTTATATAGGGATATGATTTGTCCGAGACCACACTCAACTACTAGGTTTTCCCCACTTAAGGGTATCCACTTTACATAGGATGGGTAAGCCCCAGTAGTGTTGGTAGACCCAACAGGGTCCATCCGTGGCTGTTAACAGATTATATAATTTATCGGTCACAGCTGGATTTGAACCCGGAACCTTCATATAAGCAACTCAGTATTCTACTTACTAAGATAACTCGCTGCCAATAAATATATGTACTGTAGTAAAATATCCTGGAAATAGGGTAGAACCAATTCCCCTAATATAAAATAAAGTTCTTAACTTTTCTTTTGCTTAAATAATAAGCAATAATCTTACAATATCAAAGAAGAAGAATTAAGAAACTACACTGACATATTAAGCCAAAAAAAGTTTTGAGAGCAGAACAAATTAAACCAATGTTTCCTATGTGATTATCCAATCCCAGCCAACATTCTAATTCGACCTTTTCTTTTTGTCATGGATGAAAGAAAAATCTAGACTTCCGCGTCTTTTGGCGTAAATTACACTTCCAGATCGTTTTATATAAGCCCGTTCCTGAGACATCTTCGGAACGAATGTTTACATTTGCGGTTTTTGTTTGTAACATTGTATCACGGCATTAAAACCTGAGAAAGGAAAGTGTGAGGAAATCCAGAGTCTGTGATAGCCGCAGACTTTTACGTGTTACTAATAAAACACTGAAAAGTGCACAACGTCCATGCGAATTATGCAACGGGGACCGTTTTATGCAAACTCAGTCGCAGTGAAAGCATTTAGAAAGTGTTCGAGGGGCATTTCTTAGATTCTCCTCATTTCTAGAATCTCAATTGTTACACGCAACAAATCTCATCGAAATAAATGCAAATTAAAAAGAAACGTAAGTTTCGATGGGCATATTCTGTGGATGAATGGAAGTTGGCTAACGAAAACAGTATTATGCCTTCAGAAACAAAAAAACTAAATCTGGTTTAAGGAGGCAGAGAACTCCATGAGAGAGCTCGGGGTTACGGAGCTTAGGTATAGAACTGCCAAGAGCATTTCAACCCGAGACATGAAGGATAAGTTTTGAGGCGAGGAAAAAATGGACGAATAAATTCTCTGATGGGGAAAGTAGTAGATCAGAGAAGATGAAGAGGTACTGGATGGAGAGAAAGTTACGGACTAAGTACCAATGATTACCCCGGAGTACCCCAAAGTTGGGAAACTAATAATAATAATAATAATAATAATAAATTACAAATGGTAAAAGGGGAGATGAATCTATCCCTTTATTGTTTTTTTTAACTGAACATCACTAGATAGTTTATTATTATTTTATAAATATTCAAATTCTACACATTTGTTTACCTTCGATTATCTAGCTTCATTCATAATAAACTGAAAACAACCTTATGTCTAAATATCATACGGAAGCTTGTCGCTTCTATTAAATAGAAGAAAACAAAGTATTTTGGCCACATCACACGTAAGTACGAAGTTGCAGTGTTAGTCATTGAAGGAAAAGTTTGTTGGACGAAGAAGAGCCTCCGGGCACAAAGATATTCGAGACCGGCTGGGCATCAGGAAATCATTCTTAATCAGAATGGCTGAGAGCTGCAAGAGATCCTAGGAAGCAACTGCAGGGAATCATTGACCTCTTAGAAGTCTCCAATGGTTCTCTGGGAATAAATTTAAAATATTCTCCTTCTTTTTGAAAGAATTCTGATTTTACAAACTTTTCAGTTTCTCAAAATAGGGCAGCGGCCAGGTGTTTGACGGTTGCAAAAATTGAAGAGAGCTGCATTTTTGGTATGTTGTAAGGGCATGTCTTATTAGTGTAAATCCAAGCTTGCAACCGAAAAAACCGATGTATTTGTACTTTTTGGAAAAATGACCATTTCTCTTAGGGGCGTAACTCGAATATATTAAAACTAAAGAGCTACGGTTGGGTTCAAATTGTAGCAAATTTAATCTAATTTATAAGTGGTCATACATGTTTTTTTATCAAAAACGCGCCGATTAGGAGATTAAGGCCAAAAACTGGATTAATGCAGAAAATGTCCAGGTTTTTCGGCCACCAAAAGTTTCCCATCCGTTTTTTCGGTTGCAAATTCGATTTACACAACTCAGACATACACCCTTACAACATAGGCAGCTCTCTTCAATTTTTTGCGACCTAAAGCCCTTTTTTGGTACATGGCCGCTGGCCTAAAATAAGAAAACATTAACGTGTACTTAAGAATGAGTTTTATAATTTTACTAGTTTTCTATTTTATACAGTTCTTATAAAAAACAAATGTGAGACGGTAGAGCCGCTTAAAAAAAGTCATTCATTTGAATACTTTTAATGATCCTCCATCTTGTTTTTTTTATGTCATTATTATTTTTTTTTTATTAGTGCTAGACTAATCACTCGAGACACCTTCACAACACGTCGAGTCCTTTTCAACGTCCATGGTTGATGCTGTAATATGTTCGAATAATAATCAATTTATTAATGAATAATTAATTAAATAGTAAATATATGGTGGACAGACTGTTCGGATGAAAATAAGAAAAAAAAAGGGAGTATCGAAAACCGATACTCGAGCCGATATCACTTTACGTTTTAAATGTTTTCTTCCAAGAGGAAATAACGAAACAACTGTACTAAGAGCATTTTGAATTAAATAAAGCGTTAAATGGTTCGCTAAATGAAGAATTGGACTGAAAACATTTTTATTTTTACAATGTTAGACGTACTGACTACTTGAACGGCCAAGTTGTTCAGCGTCCCCCAGAAATAAGTATCAAGAAACAATTAACCACTTATGATCACGCAACAACTTTATTTATTTCATTTCCTCTCCTTGAGTTTTCTCAGTCACAAATGTTCCTTGATGCGCTCTCTGGGATGTTTCTTTTGATCTTCTGCCCGAATTCGTTCAACCTTCTCTGGTCTTTCTTCTTCCTGAAACCATTCCCAATTTCCATTTTGCTATTAAATTCTTTACTTTGTTAACATTTAAGGCTCTGTGATGTTCAACATCTCTAAATCTTTCCTTGCGTCTTTATTACTTCTTTATCAATTAGTGCATTATGAAATAACTGACCGAAATGAGTCAGTTGCCTACATATGTTCAACCACTACACGATGGGATAAAAGTATTCTTTGGACACGTATTAACTTTAACCATAAACGTTAAATTCGGTTAATGCCACTAACACTAACTACGTAGGGTCAGATAAATAGCTTAATCGCTATTATATTTCCTTTCTATCTCGCCATTATAAACCACGCCACCTTTATAAACCAGATGTCCGTCCGACATCCGATTTATCATATGATATTGCATCAAGGACAAATTTTTATTCATATTCCCATTCTTATTTTATTATTTTATTTTTAGTTATTGAATTTTTGTTGAATCAATGGGGAGGAGAGGGGAATACGCACACCACCAGATATTGCAGTGAGGTACCTTTCCACACAAATACGCAATCATCTACATAATTGAACAACCAGTTTCAAAAGTCTGTATAAACCACAGCCTAAAGGTATCGCATTGTTCACTACATTGCACATTTCGGAAGCATTCGTTATTTAAACCAAATAATCGATTTACTATCATATCAGTTGTGTATTGACATTGGGGTTGAAGAACCCTCATCGGCACACTCATTCTCTATAAAATGAATAACCTTAATAGGGGAAAACTAGGCACTTGAGAATCCAACGTGGTCAAATCGCATCCTAGCGTCTACTTGGTCTGGAAAAAGTACTTTCTTACCAGTTTGTCAAGAAATAGTACGTATAACCTTACAAGTTGGCAATGTGTCGAACAAGTAATCATGGGATGATGGTTATTTCTGGATCGAATCAACCCATATTTCAAGAATTCATCATGGCCGACAAGGAATCATTATACTCAAGGCGGTGACACAATTCATCGCAGATGGAAGGTCTACTTATTCTTTTTGTGTGTACAATGTTTAGCAAATGTGACATCGCACTGTTACTTTCCTCTTTGTTCAAGTCTGTTTACACTAGTTATCTTTGTGCGACTTCCTGAAAATTCCCAGATTATTTTTAGTGTAATGATTATGAGTACTGTCATGATGAGTCGACAATCATTAACCAGAAGCTTGCTGTAGTTATTATTATAACACTAAGCGACCAAAATGCTATAAAAGGTTTATAATTTTTTAAAAAATACTTTAGTATTATCTTTTATATAATTTGAAATACATTTATATTATCTGCAAAATCCATTATTTGAAAGACTTCCGAAAGAAAATTTTTCAAGGGAACGTATCGTTGACCATTTGATATGATGGTTTGGTAAGATCAGAAATACGCAATTTACTGTTCGATTTGTCTAGCTCAGGCGGTATATTTTCATAAGGTTTAGGCCATCCTAAACCATGATTTATTTGACTGATAATAATAATTATTATTTTTTGTTCAGTAACTATTTTTTTTGGGGGGGGGAGGGGTTGTAGGGCTGTAACCATTTTCGCTAATAATTTTAAATACCATTTATACATTACTTAGTCAACAAAGGCATCAATGAATATTCAACAAACAATCGATTAGAAGAATTGTCATAAAAGAAAGGTTCGGAAAGTAGCAAGAATGTAAGAAAGTTAAGAAAATTGGAAAATGAGAGAAAGTAGATCATGTAGAACTGGAGTAAATGAGCCAATTACTGATCGTTATGGGTAGAAAGGATACAGAAGAGTAGCAGAGAGCTCTACAATCAGATGCAGTTTCGGGTCTTGTTATCATGAAGCTCCAATCTCTTTGGAAGTCTGATGATAACAAAACGAGTTCCATAGTGGGAAAAGGATGCTGGAGATTGTCAATGGGATATTATCTGACTCATCTTGTATCTGACCCACCCCTGTCTGAGAGGACCTTCCCAGGCCACTGTTCCACAGGAAGTTGTTGAGAATATTTTTTCCTTTTAATATTTATTTTGTAACAGTTACGTTTAATTACAATAACAATGAAGAAACAAAATGTAAATATCTTACACTCCTATCATTTATAAACTCAAAAAAAAGGAGGGTATTGACTGAGTAATGTGCATTTCAAAGTATTTTACAAATATTTTTTTTCAAATTATTCTTAAGCAATATATTGTCATAAATACTATAATTATTTTTAAAGCAATATATATTGTTTTATCCGCGTTTTTTTTTCGAATTCCATATTGATTTTATTTAAGTAGAGATTGTACTGTTACTTGGACAAACAGTGAAGGTTGTGCAGATAAGTGAAAGCCCTAGATCACGCTCAACCGCGAGATTTTTAGATTTGAGTCCCAGTCGGGCCCTAGATCCCGTAGGTTTCATCTCCGGCCGCTAACAGATTAAATAAAAGTAGAAGAGGTATGTATTTTTTTTAATAACATCGATTATACTCAGTTGGTATAATTAATGTGATAGCAGCAAGAAAGATGGACTTGTAAAGTTATTGTGTTTAATAACGAACGAATTTCTAAACAAAAGAGCTGAGACGACTCGAAAACATCCATGAGCTAGACCGTGATGTTGGCGGGGTTTGGTTTGGCAACAGTGATTGGTGGTTTCTGCATCGAGTTTTCGGGTTCTCTCAGCCTTTTACGATTATTATCTCGAACATTAAACATATGTTACGAATTATCTAAACATTAGAAACCATTTCATCATAACAATCATTTTAATTTATTTATCGATGTATTAGTAACTTTTTATGGAATGCTAAAAATGTAAAAAAACAATAACGTGGATTTGCCGTGCCGAAGGTCCCGAGTTCAAATCCGGTTGTAACAGTTAATTTATTTAATCTGTTAAAACCCTGGGATGGGTCCTGTGGGATCTGGAGACTCAAGCGGAGCTCACCTAATCTCTATAAAGTGGGTACCGTTAATAGGGCGAAAAACCTGGGGGTTGAGTGCGATTAAGCACAATCTCTACCACGTATTGAACCCAAGACACTTCATGGGTTGCAGTAGTAAAGTATTTTTTTCTGTATATATAAAAAATTAAAAACTGTGCCTTATCACAATTTAACAGCCATGTAATAAACTTTTCATATACAGGGTGTCCCATTTCAAGTGGATCAAATGTTTTTAACTTTTAAACGAAACAAAATTCAGAAAAATGGTTCAGGTAAAAGTTGTAGTTATTCATGCCTAGTTTGAAGAAATGAAAAAAAAAAATTTTTTTGTTTTTTCACTTTAAATGGTCAATATCGACCTTCAAAAAATGTAGTTTCCTCTTGACCCCCATTTATTTTTATTTTTCTCAAATGTACAATCCAAAACATGGAAAAAATGTATGTAACATTTTTTTCTATCTTTCATAGTTTTTCAAACCTAGCTTTCTCTTCGGTTACCGATTATCCTCCGAGAGGTCTGAAAAGAGGATTGCATCGTGACCTTTTAATTTAAATCTGTATTTCAGCACTACCATTGGATAATTTCCCTACTTGCCATTATATATAATTTTGACTTGCTGTATTATTTAACGCAGTCGTGAATTTCAATAAATATTTGTTTTGGAAAATTAAATAAAATTCTGTTTAAGGTGAAGAAAATGGTCCGAGTGGAGGTAAAAAAAAATTGCTCTTAAGTAGAGAGAACTGTTTATTGGCGAGCCATAAATATTCTTCCTCATATGTATAGATAAATATATAAGGTCAACTATTATTATTCAAGAAAAATTCTGTTTAATTTGACACGATGCACGATAATTTGCTATTACAATATTGTGCCGATATTTTTAAATAATTGAAAATTATTTTACGTCAAAAACCTGATTGTCAAGCACTATGATACATTCGTATGACGAGTTGCTTTTCCATATAAAAATAAAATTAATTTATTAAATAGGTAGGTGTTTATTAATAACTTCCGATTATTTTAGGTTTTTCTTACATTTAAATTTTTGAAGTATTGAACCAAGTAAGTACCAAACAATTTCCTATTAAATTTCTAAACTCCGTTCTTAATAAAATGTATCACTTTACCAGATTTACTATCAGCGCTAGTACACTATCTCCACGGAACCAGCTTACTAGATAAGCTATTTGAAGTTGATTAAAACTGGTTTCGAATCAAATAGAAACTTTTATATAATATACAACACGCGATCAAGAATAGTGGTTTTATAAACGATAACCACCACAAGTTTATATGACTTTTTTTTATAAATAAGATGTACAAAATGTGGGTAAGGCTTCCTGGGGTAACATGGAATTACGAAATCAGTTTTAGTTGATTATAGCGTTTTATAATGTTTACGTCGGCAATTCAATCGATGTCATAATTAAACAGATTGGCGATTTTTAATTATGTCAATATATATCTGTGATCACAGCAAGATTGAAAAACTTTAAATTTACTGTTTAGCCACTCGATATAAGATTGTTCGTTTTTGTAATATAAAATATTACATACATCATGTGATTTTTTTTTAAAATTTAAAAATATAATCTTCTTTTAACTGAAAAAAAAACCGTCTTGTCTAAAATGATCTGCAGCAGAGTAAATATTAATGTAGTAATATTAATTGATAACATATTTTACAGCCACGGATGGACCCTATGGGACTGCAGTCCCTCCTGGGGATTATCCAGCCTCTGTAAAGTGGATATCCTTAATTGGGGAAAAACCTAGTGGTTAAGCTGGATTTCGAATAAGTCACCTTCATGTACAATCGTTGTTCTACAAACTGTACAGTCTCTAACGTGCACTGAACTCAAGTTCCTTCATGGGACGTAATGGAGGCTTTCTTTTATTCTATGGAGTGTAAATAAAATCAATATGAAAGTCGAAAAAACGCGGATAATAACAATATATATTTCTTTAAAAAAAATATAGTATTTATGACAATATTACTTAAAACTAATTTAAAAAAAAAGAATATTTAAAAAAACATTTAAACGCCCATTACTCAATCATCCCCTCCTACAGTTTGTTGACACATGCCATACTATTGTGTCCGGTGTATCTTATAAATAATTATGTACAATATAATATCTTAATCAGGGTAATAATCATTAATGTATGTAGTATATTATTATTTGCATTTGAGAAGACGGTCTCTAAAGCTTTTAACATTTGTCTGTCATAACACCACAGTGATCCTATTACTTTAATTTCAAGCTATCATATTAGTCATCATCATATCATGTCATGTAAACTTTTAAAAATAACTTATCAACCAATACCAAATTTAGGCTCTGTGGATTCCACGAAACAGTTACTGGCTAATAACTCATCACTAAACATAATAGAGAGTAGTATTGAGAACACCATTTAGTGTTCACTACCCATTAAACATTAAGCCTACGCATTACTTTGTGGTGAACGAACCATAGGACTCGTGTGCCCTTAAGTAATCCCCACATATATAATCTTAGGCGTTATATTATATATAAGAAGAACTGTTTATTTTAAAGCCAACGTTTCGGACCACATTACAGGTCTTCTTCAGGGCTATTTATGAGGGCAAGAGTTGACAGTTGACTGAAATAAAAAAAAAGTTTCAGTTCTTCTTACTAAAGATAACTTTTTTTCTAACCTCCACCTAATTTCATTTAATTAGTGGCAGATTTTATTTAATCTGTTAAAATACAGGGAATCTAAGACTCTCCAGGGGCTCACCCAGCCTCTATAAAGCAAGTACCCTTAGTTGGGGGAATAAACAATAGTTGAGCGTAATTTCGGACAAATCTTCTCCCTGCATATACGTTGTCCAAAAAACAGTACAGTCTCTACCACGTACTGAACCTAAGACTCACCATGAATTGTAGTGATACAGTTTTTTTTATTACTATTAAAAACAAACCAATAAACGTAGCCTTATGTATCTAAGATACTAATTCAGGCAACTACAAGACAACCCCAAAAAGAATCACATCAATAAAGATCAAACGCAGAACATCTCACAACAACAGTTCAAACAGACTAATCTATCTGTCGGAATTGGGAAAACGTTGGCTGGTTAGTTATCTTCCAAAAATTTGAAGACCTCAGGCATTGTCTTGATAATTGATGGAAATGACAAGAATCTTAAGATGGAGGACTCGAGAGCGCCTACGGACTTTCACAATACGCCGTGGAAGCAATCTTGGGCTAATTATATGGCTGTGTGGGAGGGGGAGAGAGGGAGCAATAGAAAGCAAGCTCCTGACGTGAATGGCAAGTGTTGAAAGGTAGAGTACCGTTGTCAATACGGTTCATGGGTCGTTCATATAATATTAGTCCTGGTCAAGCTTTAGAGTGATCCGGTAAACTGTATGGCAGGCAACAAAGAATATTTTACCCCTTCGTCATGGTGATATTCTTCCGTGCATTTCCACATTTTTGCGAATAGACGAATAAGCTGTATGAGCTTGTAGAGTCGGGATAATTTCTCCACTTCCAGTGCACAGAAATAGGGAAAGTCCGGATATTTATGGACGCTCGTTATTTTTTTACATTTTATATATATATTTCTTTGTAGGCTATGGAGGAGAGCATGGCAGCAAGAGGAATCCGAGAGTGTGGCTCGAGCAACAACATTGTCAAGAGCAGTTAGGAACGAAATAAACTTAAGTTATAAAAAATTGTTAAATAAAAACCTATACGACTATAATTTATGAAGAGTATTGGGGTTGATATGTCCTAGATCACGCTCAACCGCTTGTTTTTTCTTTGGATCCATCCTCCGCTGTTAACAGTTCACCACAACAACCACAGCCGGATTTGAACACAGAACCTTCGGCACGGCAACTCGGTGCTCTACCACAAAGCCACTACACTGCCTTGGATTTGTGTGTATATTTTTTGAAATATCTAATGTTCAAAAACGCAAACAAAAAAAAACTCCTCAAAACTACAAGCGATATTCATTATTCTGAAGAAAGTTTCGAAAATGTAAAATGAAAAAGTATATATTGCTTAATGTAGGTACCGTTGTATATTGTAAAATATTGCATTGCCAACCGTTAATACTAGCTTTTCATAAAAAAGCTTGGATACAATTGAGAACCAAATTATTATTACAAGGATCAGAAGAATTTTTTATTGACAAGAATGACAAAAATGGGAAACTCGTTAAAGATCCCTACTTTAATTATGCCTCGATGGGCAATATTTAGGAATTCCACTGTAGCATCGTCCGATTAGCCATGGCACCATAAAGTGACGTTGAATGAATACAAAAATGGGAAACAATAAAAAACTTTATTTTAACTCATCCCCATTTATAATGGTTTTGGCAGGTTTTTTACATGTCAATCACACATTCCAATATGTTGGTAATTAAACCTCTGTGGCATTCAATCACACGTATTCTCAACCAAATTCAAGCAATTTAACAAGATTTATTAATTTTCAACCATTTTTAAAATTATAAAAGATAAATATAATAAAATGACTCGTTTTGTTCTTTTCCTATTCTATCATTAAATAGTTTGAAAACAGTGGCGTTTTTTGGATAAAGACATCCTCTGCTTCAGAGCCGGAAAATGTCGGGCGGTGAAAGCCGAAGTAAGTAGAAAGCAAAAATGTCAAGCAGTTCCAATACCTAACATCTACACATAAAATATTGTTTTATTAATACATATTTTTCTTTTAAACGGCTAATTGGAATCCTCCTTCGTGATGACTGTTATCAAAGGAATCATCGACGAGTATGATTGCTCCTGTGAGCTAATCCAAGATCTGGCAACCAGCTTGTCAAGACAGGAAAAGACGGGGGAAATTAATGTGCATTTACGAAAGGTATCATTAAGGTGCCTTGAGATTGTCAATGCCGCATGACGCTTGTCCTGACTTACAAGGTTTTGTGCACAGCAAGAATGTTGCAAGAAACCTCTTTTCCATGCTGCGATATGATCGAAGCGTGTTCTTGTAGATTACTGTCTTATTTAAATGAAAATTCAATAGTGAATTAATTATAGTTTTACAAGGGCGGATATAGGTGAGCTCCCCAGAAGTTTGTTTGTGTACTGTGGAGAATCCATTACAGTACAAACTTACAGGCAAATCATATGATCATAACTGTTAAAATATATGAATAAAAGCACATAAGTGAAACTATTGCATAGATATTTTAATAAACCTTTGTTCCATAAATACAACAAGTTTATTTCTAAGTTATTGTTGGTTTTTTTGCCCTTCTGCCCTTTGTGCCCTTCCCAGAAAAAAATCCTGGATCCGCCCTTGTACTTTTACATTTTTAATTTAATGATAATTCGTCTAAAGTTGATTTTTTTTTCTTGGCAGAATACTGATATCATACTGTCTACAATTTTGATACTTTTATGTTTTCGAACATATGATACTTTTATGATGATAGTTACGTAAAAACAAAAACAGTACCGCTACAGCCCATGAAGGGTCTTGGGTTCAGTACATGGTAGGGACTGTACTGTTTCTTGGACATCGTCTGTCTAAGGAGGTGAGTTGTCCTAGTCACACTAAACACCTATATTTTTCTCCGCTCTTCACCTCCACGAATGCTGATGACACATATGTGTTATCAGTTAATAACGACCCATATATTGCATCCCAATCCCTTCAATCACATTTATCAAGCCTCGGAGAATGATGTCGGAATTGGAGAATTAAATTCAATTCCAGCAAGTCCCATCAAATTACCTTTACCCTTCGCCGAAAACCCATGACTCCCTGTCCTACTGTATCATTTAATAGTACTCCACTTATCCCTGTTGAACAGATCCGCTACCTAGGACTCAATTTAGACAAACGTCTTACTTGGAACCCTCACATAAGACTGAAAAGACAAGAAACAGCTAGACGCTTCCGACTACTTCAACACATACTGAACAAACGCTCAAAGCTTCAGATCAATTACAAAAGACTTATTTATGGGCTCCACCAAACCATCGAATCCTTCTCTTATCCAATCCTTACAATACAAAATCCTTCGCAAAATCCTAAACGCTTCTTATTTTGTCACAAATAAAACCATCCATAATGACCTTAACGTTCCATATGTTACCGATTTAGCCCATTCCAGATACCTATCATTCCATAATAAACTCCAGGCCCATCCAAGCCCACTAGTTTCCATCCTTGCATCCAATTCCATCCCGGGCAATCCTCCTAGAAGTCTGAAGAGAAGATGGCCTCGGGGACTTCTATTACAGTATTGTTATTAGAGTGCTGCCTGTGGGTAGTGTCTCTACCCATGTCCTGTCATGTATTATTTATTCCTATAGCCATTGTACTAGATGTATATATTACAGTGGTACAATTCAATAAAATAATTTAAAAAAAAAATTCTCCCCTAACTTGGAAACCTACTTTATGATGGGGGCCCCATATCCCAAGGATCCACCTCCGGCTGCTAACATATTAAATAAAAGTCTGCCAGCAGCCGGATTTGAACCCAGGACCTTCGGCACGGCAACACAGCACTTTACCACCGCGCCACAATAGTAATGTATTTCCTATTAAAACCACACTTTACGATTAAAATGTTTCCTTACTGAATTCGATGAGCTTCCTATGTAAGAAACATCACCATTAACAATATTTCAATTTTCTTTAGCTATTCCCAAATGAAACAACAATTCATTTAAATTACTTCGTCAATAACATTTAAAGGTTATATGTCCTATGTTCAATATGCGAGTGAAATACTACACGGATTTTATGAATTCTATCAGCATTTTAATTTACATTATGTAGATCCACATCAAAAAATAAATAATGCAGTTGACATATTGTAAATATTTTTTTAAGTACTAGCCTTCTTAAACTCTTCATATGTCTATAAAATTCTCAGGTGAGTTTAATGTCATATATCGTCGCTGTCAAAACAATACCGCCTATCTACAATTAGGGCGATATTACAGGAGAGGAAAAAAAACCCGCGCCATATGTTACATTATCTTATGTATATAGGTTATCTTTCAATTGCTAATTGCAGCAATGCCCTGCATTTAACCTTGAAAATTATGTGTAATTCAACCTGTGGAATACGTCATTTTCATCAAAAGTTGTAGATAGGCGGTATTGTTTTGACAGTGACGATATCTAATTTATAAAAGCAAAAACACAAAATTCCTTTTAGTATTTGTTGATTTCTATTTGAGTGATATACTACGTCTGTTTGGTGAGTCTTTTTCTGACGGTTGAAGTGAGATGTGCTTTTTCTGGTCGAATTGAAGTGGCCCCTCCCCTACATTAATAATAATTACTGTAAAGAACATTACTTCAGTTCAGTAACTCATTGACTGTTCATTTCTAACATAGGATGCGCATTTATATGTTTATAACTAAAAAGATTGCCTATATTTTTGTAACAAGATTTGATATTTGGCATCATTTATTTACTTAATGGTTTTATTGTTTACATCAATTTTTTTTTCAATATGTTCTTTAATTTGAAGCCTTAGTTTGATATTATCCCAACTAAGAGAGAGGTACTGTATACTAGTGATATGTGGTGTAATTCATCAGTAAAAGGAATGCAGTAAATCTTAGATCAAGTTTCCAAGGATAGTTCATACCTTTATAAAAGATGTTCCTATTTTGTTGTTAATTAATTATTTCTTACTAATAAAATTCCTCGTAACATTTTGCAATACATATTTTCAAGAAAAATTAGTACTTAATATTTTATATATTCTTTTAGGCTTCCACGACCACTATTATTACAAAAGACTTTGTTTATTTCTTCTGGTTTAGACCGTGTAGATAAAATGTTAAAATGTTATCTACACGGTCTAAACCAGAAGAAATAAACAAAGTCTTTTGTATTAATATTTTATGTTTTCTATTTTTTTTTTTTTTTTTTTTATACCACATTCTTAATTTCCCCCTTTATTTTTCAATATTCTTCCAATTAATATGATTATATCTAAGTATGTAGTTTTGAATTTTTTTTTAATAAAAAAAAATATACATTTGATTTTTTTTTTCTTTTAAGTAAGACTGGAAATTTAGAAACATTTTTTATGATAATATATCAATTAGTGTACATTTAGAACAAGTGCGATGTTAATAAGAAGTGAAATAATTCAAATTTTACAATCTGCAGGCCTTGGTGATCCTTAAACTATTTAATAAAAATTATAATAAAATTATTCTTATTTCCTTTAATTAAAATGTTAATTATTTTTCTATATTCAAAGAAAACAGCCATGGTAAAAAGGTGAAAAAAACCAGTAGGCTTTCATTATGTCAGGTATTTTATCAATTTTTATTTTCTTATTTCTTAGAAAGAAAAAGTTGAACTTTTACGCAAAATATGTGGCTGCATATTATTTTATTCAAGAAACAGTTACATACGTTAGTAGCGGTAAAATAAATAATTATTATGCGTTCATGGTTTTTAAAAAAAATACCTTATAGTGTCATTATTCTTAAGATGTTTTCTTAGGATTTAATCTTCCAGGTAATATGTTTTTTATGTTGTAAAAGTATTTATATCGTTGACACGTGACTTCATTGTATTAATTTTTTTTTATCCTTTTATGCTGAAGAAAACTTAACACTTTGAAATATAATTTAGTGTCCAAACAGGAGAGATTTAACGCGTTCGTGCTGATTCGATTAAATGTTTAAGTTCCTCAAATAAGTATTGATTAAAGAATAGAATTGGAAAAGAAATGTATGTAGTTTCATAAATAAATATAACTTTTGGGCTATATTAAGAGTTATTTTAGTTTACTTATAAATAAGATTTTCTTTCGTCTAACTAAATATGTTAGGAGTGTTAATATATCATCTACGCTGTATATGTTTATTTATTTAACGCTAATTTATGCTACTATGGCTATTAGGACGGTGCTTCAGTGGGAGTCCTAACTTTTATCTATCCATTTATAATAAGGATAAAGATCTGTAAAAAATACCTGACTTTATACAGGATCCCCATTTTACGAATCAGTTGCTTAGTTTCGTCGATATAGGAGAAAATTATTATTATTATTCCAAGCACCCTTATGTATTTCAAGAAATGTATGTGACAAACATTTAAATAAATTAAACTAATTAATGTAATTAATAATGAATTGATCCATATTCTAACATTTAGTGAGGTATTTCTAAAAACATCCCTCTATTTCTTGTCTTTCATCTTGGTTTGATGTTTGGGAAACATACGACCCATGTTAAAAAAAAAAACCTTGAAGAAATATACTGAGAACTTGACAGATTAAATATAATTCGTTTTCAATAACTTTTCGAGCATGATTAGTTTCTGGTCTTCAAGGGGCGTCCGGGAGGAAGCGTGAAGGTCGCCATGAAACGAAGGCAGATGATGTAGTGAAGCGTAAGACCATTGACGTCATGACATGACGCTAGGTATTCCAAAAATAACAATAAGTCATGCAGTCAGCGGCCTAATAGAATAAAAATAAGACAAGGATAGATTAAAATATATTTTTGATTAATTTGATTTTGAATTTTAATTCCGCACAGGCTATAAAATTTATTTATTTATTCAATGAATATAAGCTTCATTTTCAGTTACAGTATGTTTAGTTAAAATATAACATGATTCGATTGTTACTCTATCAAAGGTAAATAACATGAAAATCAGACATTTTTACATTACTTTTTTTATTTTAGATCTCATTTAAATTCATATTTTTAAATAGTATAGTAGCTAATAAGTAAAGTATTGAACTATTTACTCCATAGTCGTGGTCGGTGAAGAGATTCACACTTTACGCTATTAAAAACTAGGAGAGCTTTTAAGAGTGCTTTTCTATTTCAGATATTTCACGATTATTATGATATTACTGAGGTGCGTCAGTGGTTATAATGATCCATACTACTGTCTTCCTTTTGTTGTAATAGTTGTATTGCGCCATCTCATAATGCTATAGTTCTTGCCGAAGACTCATTTCTGCTTTGCCGGCACACTGTAGGATAACAACTGTCAGGAGCTGTGTAGCTGAGAGAGTTGAGCGCTGAGTTGCTATGCCGAATGTTCCGAGTTCAAATCCGGCTGTGGCAGATAAACTATTTAATCTCTTAAACAGCCTGTGGGATCTGAGGAACCTCCTAGGGCCCACCCAGCCTCTACTAAGTGAGTAGCCTTGATAGGGGGAAGACCTGGAGGTTGTGTATGATCTCTTTCGCCGAGGAAGAATCCCCCGTCTTATGGAGGAGGACAATTATCCCTACTTTAGGGAATTTGTTTACGGGTGGAAGGAAGTGGTCGGGCCTGCACACTCCCCCTTAGCAGGATTCGACCACTACACCCGGCGAGCCACCAGACGAGGAGCCTGCCCTGTGAGTTTGCGTAAACCCAATGCACTAAACCCCCACTTCCGAAACCCCGTATGCCAGAAATGGCAGATAGGGGGACAAAAAAAAAAGGTGTGTGATCTACGACGTCACCTACCTGCAGAACCGTTGTACAAGAAACATTACAGCCTCTACTATATACTGAACTGGAGAACTTTATGGGTTGTAGTGGTACAGGTATGTACAACCTTGCCCGTTATATTAGTTTTATTTGTTTCACACTATGAAAATTTAACGGTGCTTAACAGTTCCGCACCGAATGCTGTAAGGAAGTTTGGGATCTTGTTTTTAGCCTCGTCGATATCCTCAGTGCCTACAACTTTTTATTTTAAAACGTTCCTTGAAGCTTTCAGACCACACAGGAATATCCTCCATTACTTTCCACTTATTTTTCGACAATTTTATATTATTCGGCAATAGTTATTTTCGACAATTAGTTAAAATCCTATCGAGTTTCATACTTTTTATTTTTTTTCATTTCTATTTCTATTTTTATTATGTTTTTGTCACTCTTAATTACTTCATGATTATTATTATTAATCTGGCCAGATGTATATTATGTTTATTTTTTTGTTCATGATTGTTATTCTAAAGGGACTTGGTTCCAGAATAAAGTTTGTTTTCTATTCTACTCTATTCTATTACTTAGGTTGTTCTAGAGCCTACTATAGTTTTTACTATGACCTTCAATGGGTTTCCAAGGCCTCTTTCGCTCCCAAAAGGAATGTTACTGATGGGCAAACTTTCTTATCAGAACATTCATCCTATTCTGTGGCCCACCGTCCCTCTACGCAACTTCCGGTCGAACATTCGGCATTCGGGAAAAGACTTCTTCTATTGGAACTGGTTTGGCCAATATCACACCTGTTGCCTCAGGTCATTCCACTTTTACAAATTTTTTTCTCCCACAGTAGCCCACAGACAAAGTGGCACCAATCGCGTCGTGAAGAGTCTCTTCATTCCATTAATATCTCCAATCCTTATTTCTGTTTTATTATTGTATCCAGGAAAAGGACCAAGGCTCCAGTGATTAAATTGAAATATACAAACAATTATCTAGTTCAATAAAAAAACTGCCAATACATCTCATGAAGGGTATTTTATACAGTAAATGATAGTGACTTTACCGTTTCCAAGCCATCGGTTGTGCAAGGCAAGGTGAGCTCCGAGAGGATCTCCAGATCCCACTTGTCCATTCACCGATGATAACAGAATGATTAATTATCTGCAACAAGTCTCCAACTTAAGACGTAGAGATCAGTATTCCTGTATATCCTATAGATTTAAAAATAGCGGTAATAAAATCATCAATAATAGATATATTAGCAGCTATATAACAGATATCCCTGTTTTGAAAAGTACTTCATCAAATCTATCATTAAAAACAAATAAAAATATATCCTCTAAAAAATCAATTCTTAAATGAATAAAAATATATTATATGCAACAACATAACTAATGGATAAATACTTTTCATTAATTTAATTAGGGAGCGGAGTGTCTCAGTTGTAGAGTGCTGAGTTATCGTGGTGAAGGTCCTGGGTTCAAATACCGCACGCTGGCTAACCTTTATTTAACTTGTTAGCGGCCGGAGATGGGATCTAGGACCCTCATGGGGCTCACTCAGCCTCTATAAAGTGGGTACCAATGTAAGGGGGGAAATGTGGTTGACAGTGATCCAGAACAAATCTCCTCCCTCCACAAACGTTGTCCAAGAAACAGTACGGTCTGAACCCCAGGACCTTCCATGGGATGTAGTGGTACATTTGCATTTGTCCAATTATAAACATATATATATATATAATAAATAAAAGGTGGACTTATATAAATAAAGAAAAATAATTCAATTATTGTAATCCTGTGGATCCACCCGTGCAGCTTCAACCATTTTCGCTCAAAAACTCAAACCTTCAACGACAAATGCCACACTCGCACAATTTTCGAATGTGACAGAGGTTAAGATGTAAAGGACAAGACACCGAAGGCATATGAAGGTCTCTGGAACCCCTGACATTTTCACCACGGAAGTGTGAACCAATCGCCGTCTAGCACTTTCGTCTTCACCATTTCTCTTCCGGCACCGGTGACGAATCGTACCACGGCACTCTAGTCTTGAATTTGCAAAGCATAAGGATAACGCACCATTAGTGCGTTGATAGCAAGAAGGGATCCTCTTTATTTTCCTTCCGGGAATAGCCAGCCGATTGTGCAAAGTGGAAAATATTAAAAAACTGTTATGGATTATAATAATACAACAACATGGGTGATACATAATGGCACGGATAAAGTAGAGAAACTACCCAGTGGTAGTACTCAAGTAACGAATTCAACTCAAAAGCTCACGAGGCAATCTTCTCAACAGTCTCGTAGGATTATCAGGAATTGAAGTACTAGCTAGTTTGGAACTAGGGGGTTTGATTGGGAATAAAGTTTGTCATGAAAGGACTGATTTCGGGTTCGGGCCAAATCAGCAACAAATGGAACATTGAGATCATTATGGATAACTTTATTCTTAAAAAAGGAGGAACATTGAGGCTTTTGGATTGTAAGGATACGAGAGGAATTCGATAGCTTAGTAATAGCTTCCAATCTTACTCCGGTTGCGTTGGGTCAGTTCACCATTAGAATTTTTTTTCTCTCACAGTAGCCACAGACATCAGTAGCACCAATCGTGAGGAGGGCCCCACTCCCTTCAAATTCAAAAGCACTACTCCGTAAGTCCAAAAAGGTCTTATAATAAACATGCATTACTTTTTTTAAATTAATTTGGAGCTACAGGCGTTTGTCTAGTGCTGGTTTAAGTAACATAGACAATTAAATATGTTTGTTTTTTTACACACCCGACAGAAATACTGAGTAAGCTATAATTTTTTTTTGTTAACAAATTGTAACATATCAACATTTCATCCCCTTAATGTCAAGTATTGCTTGATGATGACTATCTCAACGTTCTCCATCTGGAGGGGAAATAAACCCACCAAGTCATCAAAGGAAAAAAAACTAATTATCACAAAACAAATTAAAAGCATTCGTTTCAATGCGATCTTGAAAAGACTAATCAACTCTGAATTGGTGGGCATAGCCAAAGAGTAATTATTGTCACTGGGACTCCTGAAGGACAGTCTCTGAGAAGAGAAAGGATACAACAATGGATAGCAGCAGGCTCCAATTTACTCATTAGATAATGAAATCAAAATAAGTACAAGAAATTAACCAATCGTGGGATGAAAGATCAAAAAGAAAATGTTCATTTTTTTTATTTTAAGACAAAAAACATAATAATTTCACAATAGATGTAAGGTTATTATTGACCTTTCGTCCATTTCCTTGGCTGGATGAAGAAATTGTCATCAGTGAGTAACTTTTAGCCCAATTAAGGTTATCCACCTTATAAAGGGTGGTTGATCCTCATGAGGGCCTATCCCTTCTTAACAGATTAAATAATTATATGCCATATCCGGATTTGAACCCGGATCCTTCAGCATAGCAACTCAGCACTCTACACACTGAGCTACTTTAAATAAATAAATTAAAAATATATATACATATACATGGCTCTGTATTTGATTTTACTTAATAATCTATGTCTGTCGATAACTAAATAAAATAAAAAACGGCTCAGAAAATTTACTGGAATTAACTGGGATTTGAAACTGGGGAAGACAAGTTTTAATTTTGCGATAAAGAAAATTACATTAAATACTTATATTACACCATAAAAACTAGGATTAATAATGTATACTGATAAAAATATAAATTTGATTACAAAGAAACCTTTAAAAAAACATTTAATCTGTCATCCATCACACATAAAAATAGCCCATATTATTAACTAAATTTAATTTGAAAAATAAATTAAATTAATTGATTTAAGGAAGAAATAGTTCTCTAACATAAATTAATTGATGTGTTTCGCAATACACAATAATTAATTATTTTATTATGAAAAAATTCTGATTTGTTTAGGATAAAAATATGAACGATATAATATAAAATTGTTTCGAAAATAAAAAATGTAAACCACGTTCCTCCTCTAGGTCCACATATGCAGGGTCATTATGAAAAATGACTTCAAAAATTACTAATTGGATAATAAAAGTAAAGGTTAGAAGGAAGTCGATACTTTTCTTTGACTCCTTGGCCTTTTAGAATAATGATTATTGAAGTATTTTAAGACAGTAGACAATTTTGAATTTCAAAACTTACCTCGCATTCAGAAAGAATGATGTATGTATTATAAAAGATGAAATAAGAAAAGATTTAAGCCAAATAGATGTTGGCTCACTGCTTTGTATTTGTTAATATTAAGACAAAATTAAGATCAATAAACTTAAGTTCATAGTTTATAATAAATACTGACTATTGTCTTAAGAACAACGATTGTACAGGGAGATGATTTGTCCGAGATGATGCTCAAACGCCAGGTTTTCCTCCAAATAATGGTACCCAATTTATAGGGGCTAGGTAAGACCCAGGAGGGTCTGTAGATCCCGCAGGATCCACCCGTGGCTGTTAACTGATTAAATAATAAACTTCCATACCCGGATTCGAACCCAAACCTTTCAGCATAGCAACTCAGCACTCTACACTCGTTATATTATTTATTATTCTAAGATTTATTTTTATATTACGACTGGTAAAAGGTAAATGTGATAAACTGGTGATTTTACCAACAACAAAAACTTATTAACCTGTAACCATTGTAAGTGAACTCATTTTCATTGAAAGGGATTATCCCACCAATGTTTTAAAATTTGTATATAATTTAAAATAAAATAAAAAAAAAGATTTTTAAAAAAATAAACTGGTAAGGCAATTAATTCGTCATATCTCTATATTCCTTTTTTCTGTAGATCTAAAAGCTTCTGAAGATGACTTTCAAAATGATTCGCACATAATAAAGAAATTCGGCAATCACGAAATTATAATCGAATATTATTGTTATGTATTAAGAAAAAATGTGTAATGTAAGCCTATTTATGTAATCTATCCTAAGTTGCAAATGAATTTTGGCGACAGATACTAAGAAGCATCCTTATTTAAAGCACTTAACACGGGCGGAAATGAAACTTGGAAATGCACTATCAGTTTCTTTTATCATGTCGGTAAAAACATGTTCAACTTTCTATTGTAGGCTCTGTAGGTAGGGTTACTATATATTTTTATGAGATTACAAAGGACGCAACTCAACCAAAACATGTTCTTCCTTTTCGCAACTTTATGTCCTCAGAATGATTCCTGTAACGTCATACAGAGGCGGGATTACATCATTGCTGCCTTGGAGATGGTAGATAACTACCGTTTCTATATCGAAAACATTATTTAGGTAAAAATAATCCTTGACCCAAGAGTAATCGTGTTCATATTTTCCTGGGAAGGGGTGCTCCTGCATATCGTAATTATCCTAGTTTTTTGGAATAGAACACGATTTTCCCCCTAAATATGCCAATGAAATCAATTAAATGATTGTTTATGTTAGAGAAGAATTGGTCGACTGTATCTTCTAATTTAAGGAAGAAATAGTTGGGGGTGCAGTCAAAGAAAACACCAAAATAAGAAAAACTTATTTATTATGTGCCGACGTTTCGGCCTACAATGTAGGCCATCTTCAGGGCGAATAAAACACGAGGCAGCTAGGAGAGCTCAGAAAGAAGACCTCTTCTCTAACATGAATCACATGAACCACAATAAGCGGGGCCTTACACAAATGATTGTTTAGGTGGACTACTTCTATCATACAGGTAATCAAAATACTGGAGTGTTTGATTGAATGTCTTGGAGTGAGGTTACGGTAAAAATATTTTTTTAACAAGTATACTAAAAGAAAATGATGAAAGAAGATTTTAATTCAAAGAAGCAAAAGAAAAGAATGTGGCGATGAAGGAAATCTTACATCTTAAGGTTTTATCAAATATTTTTTGTTGTTTTTGTTGTTGGATATTCTAAGCAACAAGTAAACAAAAGAAACCGCGCCATTGGCGCCACAGTTCGTAATTTCCTCATTTCAGCATAACTACTTTCTCACTTCCTCCCTCTTCTAAAAATGTTTTTCCCGACTATCTCATCAGTTTTAGCTTTAAATAAACAACTTGTATTTTTAAATTTTTTTCAAGTACTGCAATAAATAGATTTTATTAAATATTGATAATTATTTTGCCACATAATTTATTGATATTATAAATATTGATACGTATTTTTATACAACTGAAGAAATTACCCCTTCGTGTACCCTATATCTGTCTGCAGATTTTTATCAAATAAATACATCAACTGGATCATGTCTAACATTTTTTTTACTTTGTCCCTTTCGATATATTCTGTTTCGAATGTGAATTTGTTTTTGGTATATTTCAATATTTAAATCAAATAAAGCCCATTTTTTCATAATTGGATATGTAAGGCCAAAAGTCCCGTTTCATATTAAAAATGAAAAGAACAAGTGTCAAATTTTTTTATGTCAATATTTGTGACTTTATTAAACCATTAACCGTACTTGGAAATTCATCAAACGAGCAATTTTTTTTCGATCTGGGCGATTTACTATGGATTAAATCTTGTTAAAAATAAATTGTGGAGTAAAAAATATGTGAATTTTCCGTACATAGGCCGATTTCGCTGCTTGAGATGGGGGAAAACCCTTTGAATATTTAAAGAAATATTTTAATCCGAAAACGGGAATATAAAAAAACTCAATGGTTCCATTGACTCGTCCTTTAGATGCCATCTACACGACAGGGTGAAGCTTTCAATCTGGTACTGACCTTTGTCTCAAGGATATCCGGAAAAACTGGTTTCAAGACAACGTCGATTACTAATAGTCGCTAATATAATGAATATATACATTACAATTTAAATAAAAATTAAATCATATTGAATTTGAATTTTCAATATATTCCCAATACCGAAACTGGTGTGCCCAGGAAGGACTGGACCAAGTGCGGAGGAATGTGATCATGTCGGCTGACAGAATTTGACCTTCCATTCCACATCTGCCTTCCGTCGGTGAAAGCTAACCACAAGACGGATTCCTTAACGAAAAAACACCCATTAACAATAATATAAATAATTTAAACCGTGTAATATAATATATTATAACGAGTCGCGTAACAAAAAAGGAGCATTGCCTCTTATATCTGTCGATAATAATAAGACTTAGTGAACCCGAGGGGTCGATACCTATACCACCAATCTCTGCTTACAAACTTCCGTCATATCACTCTTAACGCAATACTCCCAACTACGCCACGGTCTACCACACAAACGTTTACCAGTCGGCACAACCCTTATTAACATTTTGGGAATACTTTCGTTACAAACAACTTTACAAGCCCATCTTAATCTTCGTAACGCCATACAATATTAACTTGGTGAATACTCCGCAATTCCGCATTGTGTAGTCTCCAAAATTCTTCAGTTTTCGAATACCTTGAGATGTCCATCCTTCAGAGCTAGCGGCCACGTTAAAAGGGGAAGTTATCACATATTCTTAATAATTATATAAGATTGATTTCTCACGTCAGCCTAGGGACAAAAACAACGCCCTGAATGCCACTAAAGATAGATGTAACAAGTGAATCATCAAAATAAAATAATCTACTATTTATTTCTTAGGATTTAACCAAAATTGCCGTATTTGAGTTATAGTTTTCTTCACGTCCATCAAGAGCTATTACGATGGGGTACAAAATTCCCCTTGCGACAGGCATCCGACGCACTGTTTAATCTAGGTATATCTGTCGTGCTCGCTAGAAACGTAAAAAATGAAGAACCGAAATGTATTTTTATTCATTTACTTCAGTTATTTTATGTTTTTTACAATCGCGAAAACTTGAGAAGAGGGATCTTAAAAAAATCAAACGCAAAAAACAATTTAGAAATTAATACAAAAACAAAAAATATAAAAATAATATTCATATATCCTAAAAAATAAGTAGTCTTAAATAAGAGCAAAAGTTTCTAAATTTTAGTTTATAAAATATTTAAAAAATCTATTTTAAATAGCCATAATTCATTTTCGTGAGAAACAAACGTCTTACAATATATATCAAAATAATTTATATATTTTTATTTTGAAGAGAAAAGATTTGTCCTGGCCGGGATTCGAAGCTGGGTCTTCCGAATCTCTAGTGCGGCACTCTCCCAACTGAGGTACCAGGGGTCGTAAGCAGGCCAGATAAATCCCTTCTCTTCACCGATCCTACATCTCTAGTTCTCTTCAAAATAAAAATATTTAATTAATCACCATAAAATAAAAATAAATAAAATATTATTTATAGATATAAAAATTTGACATAAGTCAACGTGATCCTTATTAAAAAAAAAAAAAAAAGTAATGTTCAACGAACATTCGTCCCCTTATATACATCGCAAAAATTGCCAGAACTGGGACGATACGATAGGACGATGATACGAGCCCCCGTACGCCCCCCAATAAATCCGCGCTTGCTATAGCCTATGTGTTATTCTGTTATATAACCTATATTACTGTACAGTTTCATCCAAATCCGGTCAGTAGTTTTTGCGTGAAAGAGAGAAACATACAAACTTTCGCATTTATAATATTAGTAGGATTTATATTTTCAAAAATATTTTAAACATTTTATGAAAGTTAGATTTCCTATAAAATAATAATTATAAATAAAACGTTTATCAAGTCTTGAATATCGACAATACAGTCCTAAAAAAGTAGACGATACAAGAACGTAAGAGAGTAAACTAAAAAAATATAAGTATGTATTGTATTCTTGAAAATATAAAATCATTATATCATAACAAAAGTAAATCTGGAAAATGTACTTAGTACTTTTGTTATGCTCAATTTCTCACGATGACCTTGTGAGTATGAGAATCCCATTCAAAACGTAACTCATGTTTTTCTTCATACGTCTTAACCTACAATCTTTTTGTTCCCTAGTCTCTTCCAACAATGTTCCTATTAACCTAACCACGTACATAGAAATTAATTTATACTTATAACCTAAACAATAGGTTGTGGTAATCTATTGAGATAATCAGTTTTCATTTACAAATATAAACGCCTGTCTCAAATATGGTCAATAGTAGTGGTGTATTCGTACCGTGTTTACAGACAATGGCAAATAACTAAACTCTAGCTAAGTAAGAAAATGAAAATGAAATCAATATTATTAAACACCTTCATTCCCTTACTACAATTAGGGATAAAATATGGAACTTCAAGTAAATTTAAATATCAAACACAATTAAAATAAAAGTAATTTTATATAGACCCCATGAGTTTATGAATGACTATCGTTTTCGCAATAAATATTTTTGTTTTAAAATCGCAGTCATTGCCTGGAAAGCATTGGAAAGTTCCATACTATCCAATGTGTGTGGAGATTGCACGTTGTGATATCTTCCCTCTCGAAATGTCATTTAGAAAGGTTAAATATGCACGTACGCGTCGTCGTGTTTTCACTTTCGACTTCCTTAATCCTACCGAATTAGTGTTTGAACAATAATGTAAATAATGTGCATTCGCGGAAATATGTCCGTAAAAAGTAAACAATAATTTTTTAAGAATACTTTATGGAACGTCTTCGAGTGAGGTAGAAGTCCCTGATTGAGTCTGTTTGGCTGTTGATATGAGTTGCACTCCTTTTGAACTGTATCCATGTTATTGTTCTGTTTTTTTTGTTTCTGTTCTAACGATCCCTTAAATGGCGAAACATTTACTAGTTGGTAATTTTTCAGTATTTTAGAGACTTAAGGCTTTGTTTTTTGTAGTTTTTCAATTGTATTCTAATTGCAATTACTTTACAAGTATAAAATGGTTAAAAAAAAGGATCGTTAGAAAATATTTACAAAAAAAAAGCACTGCTGACCACGAATTGTCTAGTTCCAACGGACACTAGAATAATAAAATATAACACGAATGCAAACCATCGGAATAAGTGAAATAATACTGTGATTAATAGAAACTGTCACTGTGGAAAACAAAAAAGAAACAAATTCCATTCCAATAAGCCAATTTTTATTATTAGGTAAAAAATATCAGATAAAAAAGACAAATCAGCCTAAAACAATAAATGGTATTTACGTTACATTTAAGGAAATATATTTTAAAAGTTGTTGCATAACATCAATTATAAAACGAGAATAAATTACTTTGATAAAAGTGAGCGGAAACTCAAAAAGACGAATAAATTATAAACAGGGTGCTATAGGGAAAATCCCCAAAACAACGCCTTGCGTGTCCAAAATACTCTAGATCCATACTCAAGATTCAAGACATTGTTTTGAGAATTTTCCCTTTTGGTACCTATCAATTATTTTGTTTTCTTGATGAGAAAAAACCATTATTTCGGGAAATAAAGTCAGCAGAAATATAGTAAATGGTAAGAAATAATGTAATTGATAGACATACAGGCAAACCCTAATATGTATATAAGTATGTACACATGTGAATAAATAATATTATGTATGATAGAAATCAAAGGACACAAATAACAGACCCTCCTTGAACTTCTTAGCCTTGACCTCAGTGCAAGAAAGTGACCAATGCTGGGCCGAGAAATAGAAAGTTGTTAGGTTAGGTGAAATCTTTAGCGACCAACTGCTGCATCTCACGCATAGAAAATACCATTTAAAATATGGAAAGAACATAAATTAAATGTGCTTGAAACTTCGACTAGGATTAGGTGTCATGAACTTAAGGTGGTTCTTCAAGGTCTTCAAGCTATGTGGTGTACTCATTTTTAAAAATATACTACTACATTTGAACCACATGCTAACAAAAATAATAAACGCAATAAAGTACTTTATCATATTATTCCCTTCCCTACAAAAGTCTATAACAACAACAAGTGAGAGATAAATGCGAACAAGACGTATGTAGTGATATGGTAACAGACACACCAGAGAAACCTTCGAAAGCACCGGACATATGCCCCAAGCCTTAGACCGAATAACCTAGAAATGCTAATTGGGCGATTCTGTTCTAACTGTTAATTTTTTAAAAAAATCTTTAATTTTCTTCATTGTTTTAATGTAGGTATATTATAACTCTATTTTAATTTAAAAATGAAAGTACGTGAGGATTTCGCTTCAAAATATCAAGAATGATAATCAAATTTTCTGTGCCACCGACTCATTCATGCATAAAATAAATTTGGTAGACATTCTTCGGGAAAATTATTAAACTTATTTATGAATTGAACATTAAGATTCACGGATTAATCAGTTTGGATCATTTATTACGAGAAAAAAATAAGTTCATCGGTCAATTCTAGAAATGGATATGATGAGGTACAGACATTTATGTGATAAATTGTAAGTTTTCTCTGGACTTCAAGTTATATTATACACTATTTACAAATATAAATAAGTTTTCCTCATGAAAAACGACTGTATATTCATTTCTCGAAATAGATTTAAGGATTGACTTAAGAATATCAGCATAACTGAAAAAATTAAGAAATGATCAAGCAGATTTTCATAACAAATATAAGATATCATTAAAAAGTATATGTATATATATATATATATATATATATATATATATATATATATATATATATATCAGAGATGACTTCTATGGACAAATCATGCCATACAATGAAGAAGCCTTAAAAAGTGTTGGATGTTCTGTTTTGGTAGCAAGGAAAAAAAAATACACAACGAATTAAGAACCAGTTTAAAAAAAAGTAGGCTGCTCCAATTTCTCAAAGATGAATTAATAAACTTTCTTCATTTTAGTCACCTTGTTAATCGCTTTAGTCACTCGCATTGATTTCTCTTCTTTACACTCGTAAGGTATTCTTCCTTCTACAAGATCCTAAGGCTGACTGATCTCACGAAATTTTCACAGGGTCGTAGTAATGAATGGTTTTCCAAATATATAGCAAATATCGTGTTGAGTTCACTAAACATACCAATCAATGAAAAAGAAAATATTGAAATTGAAAAAAGTGAAAGAGAGATAGAGAGAAAGTAAAAGAGAGAAAGGGATAGAAGGGGTGTGTAAAATATATAAAACTATTGTGACGGTAAAATATATTATCTCTATAACAATATATAATATTATTATAATTGTTATATAAGGGTTTAGGTGTGTTGGAAAAATATCGATAATAATTAAAATAAATCGATATTTTAAAATGATAGTTGTAACTTAATAAATCGTAAAGGAGAAGTTACAATCTGAGCATAGAAAATCGAAAATATGTCAACAATATCTATAAGTAGATAATTATTGAAAATTCTATTGTTCACCTTCGTCCTTTTTAAAGTTTTTATTATGTCTATCCCTATGCTTATATGTACTAACCACGGTTTTCTAAATGTATGAAGAAATTTGGATTTATAGAACTACCCTATAGTGTTCTCCCGATATTCATACTGTCAACTTGTTATCTCATCTAATTTAAACATTTTATAATAATCCGTGTAACGTATCTTAGTATCTACATGTTGGCTAGTTGTATCGTCTAATTTGCTCATTTTATCTATTATTTTGTTATCTAGGATCTCTACGTGATCCTTAATCCACATAAATACAATATGTTTATTCCCTTTTATTGTCAAATAATTGTTTTTGATTATTTCCATTTGACTATTGTTAATGTTTTTGTTTACAATATTATTTAGTAATATTAACGCATTCTTTCTATCTGTTAAAACATGTGATATTTAATAGAATTAATTAAAGCTCTAAAACATTAGGTCGTTGCTTTTAATAACTTTGTAATTAGATTCTTATTAATTTATTGCTTAATTTTAATTAGTTATAATCTTCTTATCACACGAAAATAACTTTTTTCCAGCAGGATCTCTCGATCCGGAGGGTGTTAAGCCATCACATGCGTTGCACATGTTACAGCTGTACAAATACGAAACATCCTAACCACATTTTATTGTCATATTAGTGCCCTAAAACTAGAATTTTCGACCAAAAAAACATTACCAACAAAACTTGTAAAGAAATAATCATCATCAGGAGCATTGATTTTCTCTGGCATAATACAATATTCATATGAAATAACTATCCTGATTACCCGTTTTATAATATAAGAAGTATTTACGATTTCATGAGTCGATATAAAAGTATAATATTAAGTTGAGTAAATCAAAGTCGAACGAAATGCTCTTCTATACCACCGTTGAAGTCACTGATGCCGCAGGATTTTCGAACGATTCTCGTTTAAAAATATTATACCCTTCGCGAATTTCGTCTATAAAATATTTTAATATTTAGCCTGATGTTATGGTACGAATATTAAAGTAGTTACAGAATATAATAAAATTAAAGTAGTGACAGATATATTATAGTATATATAGTATTATATATGTTGTTGTTTTGTTTCTATAACATGTTAAAAGTAATAAAACAATGTTAGAGAAGAATTGGTTGACTGGAACTTCTAATGTAAGGAAGAAATAGTTGGGGGTGCAGTCAATGAAAACACCTTAATAAGTGTATACTTATTTATTGTGTGCCGACGTTTCGACCTACAATGTAGGCCATCTTGAGGGCTATGAGAGAGAAACAAACAGAACAAAAATATAAAAAACGTTGCAGTAACAAAAATATAGTGACATGTAATGTAGAAAATTAAAATAGTGACTAGATATGATAAAATAATGAATAGATATGATAATTAAAGATAACGAATATTAAAGTAGTTACAGAATATAATAAAATTAAAGTAGTGAAAGATATAATAAAATTACAGATGATGAACAGAAATTAAAATAGTGACAGATATAATAATTAAAGAAAAGGAATATAAAATACAGAAAATAAATGTACAGAAAGGATAAAATGTAAACATAATATAAAGGGAAAGAAAAATGAGGAGGTAAACAGAAAGATACAAAATGAGAAGATTAAAATATCAAAAAGGGGGTGGAATATGAAGGATTTGGAAAAAAATAGTTTAATTATAGATATAAATGGATTTGATACTAGACTTCTAGAGGTTACATAAGTATCATAATTATAATCTATAATTAAACTGTTTTTTCTAAATCCTTCATATTCCACCCCCTTTTTATATTTTAATCTTCTCATTTTGTATCTTTCTGTTTGCCTCCTCTTTTTTCTTTCCCTTTATATTATGTTTACATTTTATCCTTTCTGTACATTTATTTTCTGTATTTTATATTCCTTTTCTTTAATTATTATATCTGTCACTATTTTAATTTCTGTTCATCATCTGTAATTTTATTATATCTTTCACTACTTTAATTTTATTATATTCTGTAACTACTTTAATATTCGTTATCTTTAATTATCATATCTATTCATAATTTTTCATATCTAGTCACTATTTTAATTTTCTACATTACATGTCACTATATTCTTGTTTCTGCAACATTTTTTATATTTTTGTTCTGTTTGTTTCTCTCTCATAGCCCTGAAGATGGTCTTCATTGTAGGTGGAAACATCGGCACACAATAAATAAGTATACACTTATTAAGGTGTTTTCATTGACTCCGCCCCCAACTATTTCTTCCTTACATTAGAAGTTCCAGTCAACCAATTCTTCTCTAACATTGTTTTTATTACTTTTAACATGTTATAGAAACAAAACAACAACATATATAATACTATATATACTATAATATATTCCATAACATCAGGCTAATTATTAAAATATTTTATAGACGAAATTCGCGAAGGGTATAGTATTTTTAAACGAGAATCGTTCGAAAATCCTGCAGCATTCGTGACTTCAACAGGGTTATAGAAGAGCATTTCGATCGACTTTGATTTACTCAACTTAATATTATACTTTTATATCGACTCATGAAATCGTAAATACTTCTTATGTTATAAAACGGGTAATCAGGATAGTTATTTCATATGAATATTGTATTATGCCAGAGAAAATCAATACTCCTGATGATGATTATTTCTTTACAAGTTTTGTTGGTAATGTTTTTTTGGTCGAAAATTCTAGTTTTAGGGCACTAATATGACAATAAAATGTGGTTAGGATGTTTCGTATTTGTACAGCTGTCACATGTGCAACGCATGTGATGGCTTAACACCCTCCGGAATCGAATTGAGATCCTGCTGGAAAAAAAGGTATTTTCGTGTGATAAGAAGATTATAACTAATTAAAATTAAGCAATAAATTAATAAGAATCTAATTACAAAGTTATTAAAAGCAACGACCTAATGTTTTAGAGCTTTATTTAATTCTATTAAATATCACATGTTTTAACAGATAGAAAGAATGCATTAATATCACTAAATAATATTGTAAACAAAAACATTATAAGATTATAAATTATATGATATAAAACAAATTATAGGTATAAATTGTATGATACTAGACTTCTAGAGGTTACATAAGTATTATTCAATTTATATCTATAATTAAACTAGTTTTTTCTAAATCCTTCATATTCCACCCCTTTTTTTATATTTTAATCTGCTCATTTTGTATCTTTCTGTTTACCTCCTCATTTTTCTTTCCCTTTGTATTATGTTTACATTTTATCCTTTCTGTACATTTATTTTCTGTATTTTATATTCCTTTTCTTTAATTATTATATCTGTCACTATTTTAATTTCTGTTGATCGTCTGTAATTTTATTATATCTTTCACTACTTTAACTTTATTATATTCTGTAACTACTTTAATATTCGTTATCTTTAATTATCATATCTATTCACTATTTTATCATATCTAGTCACTATTTTAATTTTCTACATTACATGTCACTATATTCTTGTTACTGCAACGTTTTTTATATTTTTGCTCTGTTTGTTTCTCTCTCATAGCCCTGAAGATGGCCTACATTGTAGGTCGAAAGGTCGGCACACAATAAATAAGTATACACTTATTAAGGTGTTTTCATTGACTGCACCCCCAACTATTTCTTCCTTACATTATATAATAAAAACAATGTTTGATCTAAGTCATACTCCATTTGTATAAATATATGAGAACAATAAATATATTTATTTATTTTTTTATAAATTTAAAGCAATATTTGATCACAGTTGTCTTTTTTAATACCTTATAAAAAATAATAATGAATTCTAATCAAATTAGTCTTAATAATGTTTAATCCTTATTTTTAAAAAATTATCATCAAAATATTACATGTAACGGAAGTTAAAGGAAGTATGTTTCTGGAGAAGGTCCAAAAACGTGAGGTACATAAAGAATTTATATCACCATTTCCGTTCGACACTATATGAATTATTAATCATTCGTTGTATTTATAACAACTTATTCAGAGTTTAAGCACATCGTAACAATCAAACACTTTTACAAAGCTTTAGTAAAGTGTACGTGGATTAAAAAATGTCGAATAGTATGATAAATAATATACACTTACAAATTATTTTGCGATAAAATAGCAGAAAATAAATATAAAATAAAAATTCTTGAGCTGTTAACACGCTTATGCATAAGTCACCTAAACTGCCAAGGATGGGCCCTGTTGGATCTGGAGACCATCTAAGGGCTCAACCAGCCTCTATTAAGTGGGACCCATTAATTGGTCAAAGAACCTGGCGGTCTAGGAAAAATCACCTCTCTGCACGACCGTTGTCCTAGAAACACTACAGTCTCTACCACGTACTGAACCCAAGACCCTTCATTGGTTTCAGTGATACAGAGTTCTCAAATAATAGGTTAACTTAAAAGGTCACGAAGACCTTCGAATACTAAAGGAATTCGATGCCTTAGATGAGCCCCAAAGCTCCTAATAAATCACTAAAGAAAAAAAGCTTAAACAACATGCGTAATTAAGTGCTTACTAAAGTAAATCACATAATCAACAAAAATTGGTATTCATAATCTAAAATATCCTCTTTGATGATATTAGTTTTAATAATGAATTTATATTTTTTAAAGTTACAGTAATTACCAGACACTTCATTACAAATATTATGTGATATAAAAAAAATATCTGAACACAACAGGAATAAAATTTGTAAAGGAAAATATTATCAATTATTAAAATCCAGGACGTTGAAGACTAAGGATGCCCAAACGGGATGCAAGTTGATGCTATGCGCAGTCACCTATCCCATTGTCTCGCCATTATGTCGTTCGATAACGGGATGATTGTATCGGCTAGATCAAACAAAAACGGTTTTTCACAAGCGCTGTTAATCGCCCTCGGATATTAACATCAATCAATAGTTGATGTCTTTTTAGTTTACTGGGTTACTAACGGTCCCCACTCAGCGACCAACAGGTTTCCATCTCAGGCGCAGGCATCCTATACTCATCAAGGGGAGTGCCCAGTGTAAATCAGTAGCTGATTTGGATCAAAATATTTTTTGATGATTCTGTATCAAAGAAATGTAGAAATCTGTTTACTCGTAACATTATATGGAACTTAAGAGGTTTAAAAAATAAAATAAATAAAGCACGCTAAATCACTCACTGAATTGCGTTATGGTCATTTTAGAACCAAAGCCTCCTACATTGACTATGAATGTGAAATTCTATCCGTATTGGATTGCTTCGCCATTGTTTCGTAGGATTTTAAGCCAGTGGTCTTCTTCCACGCCATCTATATATTTGCTAGGTTTGTTAGGTCAGTCCTACCAGATGACCACAAGGTGGATGTGGTTACCAACGAAAACACTTTGTGGTATCAGTTCCACAGGTTTTCACTTCGAGTTAAGTCACAAATTTAAACTTTTCATTCGTTCCTTTCTTAATATTTTCGAAAATAAAAATAATCGTGAGTTGTATTATGGATAAAAAAGAGTGCAATAATGGGAAATGTGTATATTTCAGTAATTATGAATGAACGTTTTAACAAACATTTCGAAGTATAGATGATTATATAACCTAGTATGAGTAAGTCGGCTATTTAATCTAATTACAGTCAGTAATATACTATATACAGTAAAAAAAAAAAAAAAATTTCAAGAATATAAAAAAGGAAACGAATGAAAAGTTAAAACTTATTGTGTCTTAACTCGAGCGACAACTTTCGGAACTGATACACAAATAAGTCCGAAGTGTGTCCTTAAACATTACCCATGATTCCCTTCTACTAGCCTAAATACCTTCTTAAAAATTCATTTCACATAATCAGATGTGAGATAATGTTCTGTTAGCAACAGTCACAAATACTATTGCTACCTGATCTTATTTTAGGCCTAATTATGGTTTTATAAAACAACAGGTTTTATTTAACACCTTATAAAAACAACTTAAAACAGAACCTTCTGGGAAGTTGTACGAATCGTATGTGCATTACTATGTATACATAATATACCTAGCATAACGATAATTATTGTGAACAGCTAGCTATTCTAGTTTTAATGTACTGCACAGTCTCATTATCTTGATTAATGATCCTTTCGAGTGTGAAAGACCAGGAGGCTGGGAAACTGTACTCGTATATCTTTTAAATTAAAATTTATTTATTTAAAATAAATAAACCATCTTTCTGGTATAAAAACACTTTGATATTCACCAATCGAGTGGTGAATATCAATATTCGGCCCAAGTACTCACACTTAGGCCTAAGGTTATTGACAGTATATTTTTTTTAAATATTTTCTTAAGACCGTGGAAAAATTCCCACGAAAAGCCCTTAAGTCTCCAAAACGAAACAGAAATTGAAAATATCTGTCCAGTATTTCGCCTATTCAGGCATCCTCAGTGTAGGAAGAGAATAACAGCAAAACAAAACATGAATAATGCACCCAAGAAACATCCCACCACCTCCAAGGCTTAAATGCAACTAATGAATCATAAGGAAGGTCACTCGACCTCAGCTGGATAAGGTTAGATAAAAACAGCTGATAAATACTTCAGAAATTGAAAATTCAATATACACCCAACAAACTCCGAAAAGGAAGACAGGAAAAAAAATAGTAAACAACACAAAAGCATATGACAAAAGACCATATAAAAAAAAGGAAAGTAAAAGTGCAAGAAAAAAAACCATTATCAAGAAACCAGTGGACTTATGGCTATTCCACAAAATATATTAATATAGAAAAGGGAAAGGTAAAAAGAGACCTTACATAAATGTTGTTTACCATTATTTTTTTTTTCCTGTTGTGCTTTTTGAAATTTGGTGAGTGTATATTGAATTTTCAATTTCTGAAGTATTTATCAGCTGTTTTTATCTAACTTTATCCAGCTGGGGTCGAGTAACCTTCCTTATGATTATCATATTGTAAGCAATAATGAGAAGGAATACAACCGTAAAATCTCGCTTTAAAATTAGTGGGTTTTTTTTGGGGGGAGAGGGTTTGGTATACAAATGGGACATATAATAGCTTCTAATCCTTTTTTTGTCATATTTGCATCTATCCTTATATCCCATGTTATTTAGAACAATCCCAAAGATCTCCACAATATTTAAATAATTCACTGAGAAGGCAGGCATTATTTTTAAATTCCATTATATTTCCATGACATGTTGGACTTCCATTTCGTCTTTCTTATCTATCTCATAGGTTACAGGTTCAGTTCACCGATTCCAAGACTATTTAATTCCTTTTGACAGTATAGAGCACGTCTTACAAGAATTTTTTCTTCATTTTCTAAAAGACTTCCTTCTTCTTGCAAGACACAGTACGACTGAGATTTGAATCCATATCGAATTCTTTTCATACCTTTCCAGAACTTCCTACTTTCTTTGTTTTCGTAAGAGTCGAACCATCTTTTTGCTTCCTGCGCATTCAACACGTAAGATATACGGAAACAGGAACTGCACCATACATTTGTTTTACCAAAAAAAAATACTGCTGATTTTATTTTTAGTGATAATAAATTATTTATATATTCCGTGACGAGTTCCTTTAGAATAATATTAAAGGAAATGAAATTTGGAATTAAGTGCGTTATAAAAAACAAAGAATAAGAAGAATTAAAGAATAGAAACTACAGATTAAGATACATCATAAGCTATCTTTTAATTTTAATAAATTAAAAACAGAAAAAATAGAGTGAAAATGGAACAAATAACGAAAATATACTAACATAAAAAAATTAATGGATGAAGAAACATTCATTAATTGTATTATTTGTCAATCTATACACAAATTACGATTGAAAATTTTTAAAAAATATTTGAAAATATTTTTTTGCTCATTCATCATTGACTTTTTCAACATAACTTTCAAATAAAGAAAAAAAACTGTTCAAGTAATTAAAATATGACACATGATTAAATTATTTATTTAATAAAAATATTGAGAGGCCTCCAAAATTTATCTACTCAATATTCATTGCCGATTCGTTTACTATATTTTGTTGCTTTAAATCGACAACTTTTGTTTGCATTATTTCCTATTACTTTATGTATATGCACATTATGTATTACGTATGATAGCGTAATACGTAAAACATAATAAGCGTTACATAAATTTTAAATATGTATATGAATTAGTAAGTTATTCAGATTTAGTTCAAAACTATATATTTAAAAACAAAATAGTGATAGGTAGTAAATTGTGCACAATTGGTTATGAATGAATTTTGGTCAATTTTTTTTATAATTAATAAATTACCCATAAATGTTCTTTAAATAATTAAACTTATGCTCGGTAAATCAATTCAATTTAACCAATTACATAAAATTAGAGTTTAAGATATTTTACGAAGAATTTCATTCTTTACGCTGATGTTTGTTTTATGGATTAAAGACGGTAAAATTAATTTTAACACCCATTAATTATTATTCAAGTAGAATTTATTTGTCATACTTATGCAAACTCAAACATGTTTAAATTCTTAACACATTTTGCTAAATTGATAATTAGAAATGTTATCATTCCAATAAATAATTTTTTTGATTGTAGTTAATAGTTGAGAATAATTTAGACTTATAAATTTTTTACCAACATAAATGAGCTAAATGTAAATATTTATTTTGCACTGACCTGTATTTTTAGTGAAATTATGGAAATTTTCAAATACATTTTTTTAAATTTCATAATGATAATATATAATGTATGTTGAAGAAATTGGTCCGGCTAGAGGTCACTGAATGAATTTCTCATGTAATTTGAGAAAATCTTTATTGATAGCCAACGTTTCGACCTACGTTGTAGGTCTTCTTCAGGGTTATATGCAAAATACAGACAATATAAGAAAATGGTACAAATATATTAAAACATTTTAAGTATAGATAAACCAAAAGAAGGTGAATACAGGCAAAAAAAATTATAAAGATGTACAGTAAGGTAATTATGAAGGTTAAAATGTATAAGTGTATACTATAAACTACGAAGTGCCAAAAAGGTAGTAACCCACATCATGAAGAAAATAATAATAAAACAGAAAGTGTTGACAGTTAAAAAAAAAAATAAGGTATTACAGATAAAAAATAAAAACTGAATATAAAATAGGAATGTGAAATGATAAAAATGATATGGGTAAATTTAGAAAGTGGTAAGAATTACGCACTAAAATTTATAGGTAATAAAAATTACTTCATATCATTTTTATCATTTCACATTCCTATTTTATATTCAGTTTTTATTTTTTATCTGTAATACCTTAATTTTTTTTTTTTTTAATTGTCAACACTTTCTGTTTTATTATTATTTTCTTCATGATGTGGGTTACTACCTTTTTGGCATTTAATAGTTTATAGTATACACTTATACATTTTAACCTTCATAATTACCTTACTGTACATCTTTATAATTTTTTTTTGCCTGTATTCACCTTCTTTTGGTTTATCTATATTTAAAATGTTTTAATATATTTGTACCATTTTCTTATATTGTCTGTATTTTGCATATAGCCCTGAAGAAGACCTACAACGTAGGTCGAAACGTTGGCTATCAATAAAGATTTTCTCAAATTACATGAGAAATTCATTTAGTGACCTCTACTCGGACCAATTTCTTCAACATACATTATCAAGGTCAACAATTATCATCGATAATATATAATATTTGATGCTACGTAAGGCCTAACAAAATTATGTCTTATAAAGCTTTGATCAGTATGAACAAGTTAAATATATATCTTACACTGATTTATATTTATTTAATTAAAATTATTTATATTAATTTTATTTGATAAAAATATATTTATTTTACACTGACCTATGGCAAGGATGTTCTTAAGCAAAACTTCAGCATTCAATGACTGCATGCATTTTTCAAGAAGACGTTCTGAAACAATTCATTATGAATTTTTAAAGTTTAATAATTAAATTTTTAATATTTTCCCCCTTTTTTAAAAATGTAATTATATTATTTGAATAGAGGAGGGAGCAGAGTGGCTCAGTGGTAGAGTACTGAGTTGCCATGTCGGAAATCCATGTTCAAATCCCACTGCAGGCAGTACTTTTATTTAGTCTGTTTGCAGAAGGAGATGGATCATATGGGATCTAGGACCCTCCTGGGGCTTAACCAGCCTCTATAAAATATTATAAAAATAGGGTACCCAAAATAAGGGGGGGGGAAACTGGCGGTTGAGCGTGACCTAGGACAAGTCACCTCCTTGCAGAACCGTTGTCCATGAAACAGTACAGTCTCTACCATGTACTGAACCCCAGACCCGTTCAAGGGTTGTAGTGGTACAGATTTTATTTGAATAGAGGAAACTTTAACAGTTATTATGTTATGGTGTATTAAGCAGCGAAAAATGTTTCCATAAATTATTTAATTAGTCACACGAAAAACTGTACAACAATGAAATGATATTCTCTGACTTAATGGTATCATGTCTGAGATATACATGTTTTATAAAATATAAATAAAAGTATATCATATATGCACATAGTTTTTCATGGTAGGTAACGTTACGTCTGAAATTAATTAGGTGCATTGTAAATTACTCCAAAAAAAATTACTGATTCTATATTATAATAAAGTTATACATGAACTTGGTGCAAATGCATATATTTTGTCTTTTACCTTTTTTTATAAATATAAAGGTAAAAGATAAAATGGGACAAAACTAACACTAAATAAACAAACTTACATAAATATCTATAATAATAAATAAGTTTAAGAAGCAGAGAGGGACATGAGAGAACTCGGAGTTCTGGAGGATATGCTCAGGGATGGAACTACCAAGAGCATAATCCGAGACAAGAGAATGGCATTTGAGGCGAGAACGAGGCGGACTATCAAAATCTCCAATGAAGAAAGGGAAAGGAAATCAGTGAAGATGAAAAAATATTACATAGAAAGTCACGGTACAAGCATTAATGAGTGATACAGAATACACCAAAGTTTGGTGAAATAAAAAAAGTAAGTTAATAAAAATAAATGTTTAAGTTCATACAAAGCCAATATAAGGACATGTGTGTTAGAATGAAATATATATTATTTTGAAACCATTTAACTGAATTTTATTTATATCAAATTTAGTGAATTAATAGTCTTAAATGTCTGTAGGCGCCCAAACTCGTAACAAATATTTTTTATTCCGAAACTCAAAATCTCTACGATTTAATCAGCTTTTTTCTTCTCTTCAGCTTACGTATTTATTTATTTTTCTCATCTAATACTGTTGGTATTTTGTTTACAAACAGGTTATGTTCTGGTTTTAATTGAAAACGAGAGATAAGATTTGTATTGTTAGAATCATATTAATATTTCACTGTTCGGGAGGAATTTATTTAAAAAAAAAAAAATAAGGATACTCATTTCTATTCGCCATGGATTATTCCTGGGCCTATCTGACCTGAGGTTCAGGTAACGAAGATGGTACGGTCAGGTTAAGGTTCCCCAGGTAGTGGCGAGTAGGTAGCTTCTGGGACAACCAGTCAAACTTGAAACGACTACTAAAGTATTTTCCAGGGTTTTTATGTATTCTTAAAATTAAATTTATTGATTCATTTTAAAGTGGTAATAAATCATCATAATTATTATTACTATTATTATTTTATTATTATTATTTTTTAATCTTAATTGGTTTTATTAAATAATTGTAAACTTGTAATCAAGGATTACATTTTATCGATTGAATTCAAATTAATCATTTTAATGTTCGAAGATTCGTATAATTAAAAAAAAGAGAGAGAAAAATATCCTATAAAAAATAAAAATGTGGACATCATTAATTTGAACAAAGCCTTAGGGAAATGATTCAGTAATATTAAAAAATATATTAAAAACAAACACTTCCATACTATTGTTTTATCTATTCATTGAATAATATTTCATCGAGTTTACTGGTTTTGGTTACCTTTTGGAATAATTTTTCATTTACATAAACGATAATTATTCATAATTACAATCAGAGATATTGTTATAAATTTAGTAGGTTCTCAATCCCAAGTATATATAAAAGTAGAGTTTTAATACGAGAAAGTAGCGTTGGGGAGCCAAGAATATTTATTATTACAGATAATATTTTAATTAATAAAACGAAACTTAACAAACAATTCTATTTGAGATGACACCTCACTACATATCAGTTAATTATAAAAAAAATTGAATGCAAATGAATCAATGGTAACCTATGTATAATATTCAGAAAAATAAATTATTTAAAAAGAATAGTTATAAATGTTGCTCGAGGCTAGCAAGAATTATAAATGCATCAGTCTTTTTTTTGTTTTTGTTTTTTGCTGACAGAAGAGAAATTCACATGACACAATTCAATGCAAATCGATTTCAGTTTCATGCAATAAATCTTTCGAAAACATGTTTGTAAAATAATAGTGATCCTAATAAAAGAAAAGACTTAAAGCTAAATAAGAAAATAGTTAAAACAAATAAATGTTCCCGCATAATATCTTCTAAAGTTTAATAATAAGTTTATAAAATTGGAATGATTATTTTGTAACTGGATATTCCATACGGCACAAAAATATTTTGTTAGCAATGAAATTTTAATAAACTTGTAATTTCTAATTTTATTTTCGAATCTAAATAGACGGTAATAACTATTCACTCGGGTAAAGTTATGATATGATAAAAAGGTATCAGTTAGTCATTGTTTGTCATTCATATCCTATGTGTAAGGATATAATCAAACTATGATATGGCAACTTAAATATATGTGTGGGGCAATAGGAAGGAATTGAAAACGAATTTCTAGTTCAAAGTTAACAAGCCGATAGTCGAAATTCAATGAAATCACGATAAGAAAAAATCGCGGTATCAGTTCCGTAGGTTGTCGCTTCCAGTTGTCACAATAAATTTCGACATTTTATTCGTTTCTATAAATATTTTTGAAAATAAAAATAATATCGAGTTTTATATTGAAATGAACGGTGTAATTGAGAGCAATGTGTATATTTCGGTAATCGGTAATCATGAAATGGACGATTCAACAAACATTTCTAAGTATAAATAATGATATAACCAAAACAGTAGGTGTAAGTCGATTCTTTAATCTATAGACTCTCAGTAACAGTTAATATATACAGTCAGTAATACAAATATTTTTATTTTAGAGAATATTAAAACGGGAAGGAAGGAAAAGTTAAAACTTGTAAATTACTCGAAGTGACAACCTGCGGAACTGATACAAAAAATATCTTCGAATAATTCTAAACTAAATTATATGACACAGACCAATTATAAAACTGAAGTATAACGAAGTCCTTCAGGAGTACCACGGCGGAAAGTGGATAATCCAGGAAAACCCACAGGATTGACACACAAATAAGAACGTGAATCTGCGTATCACATAAAGCCGCATACAGAAAATTTACAGTATATCAATTAAAATATGAATAAAGTACGTCATATGATTTTTTTCGAAATATATTAATATGAAATGAAAAATTTAAATATCAAAATTAAATTTTGAACTAAGTTTACAAGTCAAATTGTTAAAAAATCGCAACTGTGAATGTACGTATTTTAAAATATTATAGTTATTAACGATATGTTCGAGATCATAACCGAGAATAATTATATTTATAAATATAATTCTGTATCATCTTGGTAAAAAATAAAAAGAGCTACCCTTAATGTTTTTGTTTATAGTAGTTATGTATGTATTATAAGGGTGATATCAGGGGAAATAGAAGGATCAGAAGTAAATATGATCATGAGAAAAACCATGGAGTTATAAGTTAGTGTTACTCACCTAAGAGCGGTGCCGGGCCCGCTGCCAGAAAGCAGCACACCACACTACACCACCCGAGCTGCTAGCCACTACTAACGGGTAACCTCTCCCCTCCACCTCCTTTCTTCTCTCTTCATCTCGGTTTCTCTTTGCTTTCTTTGTCTTCTATTGCCACAATTGTTTTTATTTTTTAATTATTTATTTTTTATATCTTTTGTGCTCCTGAGTATTTCTTTTTTCTAATAATTAAAGCAACATTCTGGACATTTAATTTAACTTCACCTCTTTTTCTGAAGGATACTATAATCCTGGAACACTCCATCCTTCATCCAACAATCACTAATATGAAGGTCCCTTAAAAAAAAAAAAAAGTACCATTGCAACGCATCTTGGTAAGTGGAAGAGATTGTGCTGTTTCTTGGACAAAGGTTGTCCTAGATCATGCTCAACCACCAGATTTTCCCCTATTTCGGGTACCCACTTTAGAGAGGCTGGAATAGCACCAGATCCCAAAGGATCCATCCCCGGCCTCAAACCGATTAAATAAAATCAGCCAGCCGAATTTGAACCCAGGAACTTCGGCACAATTCAGTGAGCAACTACGCTCCCCTTAAAAAAATTATATACCTACAGCCCGGGGTGATTATATACTCACTTATGTGGCTAAATCGAATTTTCTTCAAAATGGGTTTCTTGTACTTATGGATGCGGAAACGTGTGCATTTTCGTAGTGAATTAGAAGCTAAGGCAGCATTGGCTTGGAATAAAGTTATTGCTGATGTTGCAACTCCATTTCAAGCCAAAAACTACAAGAATGGTACGATTCCGCTTCCCTGAGCACAAGAAACTCAATTTAGAGAAAATTCGTCTCAACCACTTATTTACTGGGGCTGCAGATATATTGCAACAGTACCTATTATAAAAAGACATAAGTCAAAAATCTACATATTTGGAAAAACGGAAAAACTATTAGTGAGTTTAGAATAGCATTAGGACACTATGAGTGCCTTCTGGCAGACAAGCTCTAAAGCTAGGTTGATACAGTTTTGATGAGTGATAAAGTGATGTTTAGCCATTTCTTTCATGGTCATAAATCAGTACCGAAAAAACACCGATTTTTGAGTTGTTTCACATGACAAGTACCAGTCTGATTTTGTCATAATATCTTTTTCTCGATTTGTACTCAAAATTATACAAAATCAATATATCAAGTGGTTCTCATTAATATTTAAGAAGCTGGTTGAAATTGTAGGAAGTAGTAATCACTTAATAGTTCTGACCTTACTTTATTCCCACCCGTTAAGTTCCCTTAGACCCAAAGATTCCACAACGATACCACTAACGATGTTTGCCTACACTTCTGCTCACAGGTATGGCTGATAATGCCGCATCTTCAAGTCGCATTGTTTAATAATTAAAAATTAAGAGGAAATATTTGAATATTTTTGTTTGCTTTTTGGGATGATTTTTACACTTTTATAAAAAAAATATTTTTATGGCTTTCTTATTTTCGGCTTTTAATTGGACAACATTTAAAATGAGGTTTTCGTAAATAATTGCTTACAAAATAATAATTAAACAGAATGAGGTCCAGGCAAAGTATTGGTGAAAAGAAAGTACAAAAACGAATGAAAAGAAGCAGGCAAAAAAAAGTTTTATTTTTAAAATTTAAGAATAGAATTTGCCAAGTAGGTAGGAAGAAGTACAGGAAGTTTCAATCTCTAGAAACTTGGCAAATAGGCCAGCTAGGCTTCAGGAAATATTTCCCGAAATGGTAGGTTACATCGTCAGGAAAGGTGAAGAAATGCATTCCCATCTCTTGATTCTGTAGTAAGAGAAAATGGCATCAAAGAACTGGAATATCAGAGTGTTTATTTACATGAAAAAAATATTGAAAGTGCAACACCATTATTATCTCACATACGAAATGCGGTATCAGTTCCGCAGGTTGTCGCTTCGATTAAAAGTCACAAAAGTTTTAATCTTTCATTCGTTTTCTTTTTAATATTCTAGAAGATGAAAATAATCGCGAGTTTTAGTATGAAAAAAATAATGTAATTATGGGAAATGTGTATATTTCGGTAATCATTTCATCAAGAAATGAACATTATGGATGATGTATATGTTTGTTAAAATGTTTATTTCTTAGTGAAATAACTACCGAAATATACACATTTCCCATAATTACACTCTTTTTCTCTATACTAAAACTTACTATTATGTTTATTTTCGAGAATATTAAAAAGAGAACAAATGAAAGGCTAAAACTTGCTTGATTTAACTCGAAGCGACAACCAGCGGAACTGATACCTGAAATACAGTTGATAGAATTCACAGAGTAGAGTTAATAAAGATTACAGTTAATAAAAAGACTGCCAGCCGAAATAAGCCGATGAAAAACCAATTATTTCCACCAGTTTGAAAAAGTATATTCATATAAAAGTATAGTACATATAATTATTGTTCTACAGTAATCCGGCCGGAGGCATCTTATGCGGCAGAATGTTTGATCCTGAACAAGAAAATGTTGATGCATGATCTAGAAATCACAGAGTGAAGATATGGAGACAATTTTTGGGACCGATAAAAGGAGATTATCAAAGACGACGACTCAACCAGTAACTCTACACGCACTTAGAGAAAATTACAGATATATTGAGAAGACGCAAAATTCAGTTCTGTGGACAGCTACAAAGAATGGACTCGAGCAGAAAGACAAAAAAGGTATTAATGTATCTTAAAAAGCTGAAAATAACCAATACGTGGATTAAGGAAACTGAAAAGGACTTCGAAGAGCTCTAGGTATCTCCAGATAGTATTGGTATAAATTTTATCCGTTTCAAAAACAATTAAAATATCTTATTAACTTTCATAATTATAATGAAATAAAAACCTCGCTTTTACTAATAAATGAAAATTAATGATAGAGTCATTAAATTAAAAACAAAATGAGAATTGAGAATTAGTATTGAAATTGGCAAGTGGTCCTCAGCTGGCCTCATCGGGGGGAAGAAGAAGAAAACAAAATGATTCAAATTAGAAACGGCCGAATAATTATAATTTTTTACATAGATATTATTTATTATTAATGGTAATAACTGTGCCTCACCCTGCCAAACACCAATAAAAAAAACATAGTTTTCATTAAAAACATTTAAAATTATTCTCCTTCAGAAATACTCGGATTATTGTAATCATATATACGATTATAATATCAGTTTTAAAATTAACCATGATTTTTATATTTTTAGTAATAAAAAACTATTTCTGGCATGTTCTTTTGTTAAATATTTTTATTTTTAGCAATATAGAGTATTAATATTTCAATAAAGTGCCAAGTTTTGTTTAGTTTCAAATATATACGGTCATTAATAAAATATGACCATTTAAATTTGACATATGACGTATATAATAATAACAAATCAGAGA